>PVKE010039017.1:0-15201 GCA_004027555.1 Craseonycteris thonglongyai
TGAACTGAGAGCCAGAAACTTTGGATTATACCAGCTTACTCTATGACTTTGGTCAAGGGATTTCTCTCTGAGATTCAGATTCCCAGACTATTGAAGTAGGGTTCAATGCGATAATATGTGAGAGTACTTCAGAAATTATGAAGAGCTACCCACATGCTGTCAATGACAATACAGTTGCTAATAACTGGAGGTAATACTGGTGTAGTAAAAAGAGCAGGCACTTTGTAGTCAAACAAAGCTAGGTCTTACTCCTTTGTCATTTATTAGCTATGTGGCTTTGAGAGAGTTATTTAACCTCTATGAGCCTCAGTTCCCCATTTGTATAATTGGGATAATGATAACAGCAATAAATGCTTACTTCATAATATTGTTGCTTGTCACATGGTAGGTATTTGGTAATGGTAGCCTTTATTACTGATATACAAAATGCATATAGTTAAATAGAAAACTGTAAGGTATAAGCTGTAAAGATAATAGGAATTTAAAATTCCATGTCAAATTATACTATGAACAAAATTGCCATGATAAAAGAAGTGAATGAGAGTATCCCTTTTCAGAAATTTTCTATATGTGGCAATAGACCTTTCAAAGAAAACTATTGTATGTTTTAAGAAAGTATGTGAGATTAAGGCAGTAGCATTGGGGACACAGAGTTGTTGAAGAAATAAAATCTATGAATTGGTGACCCACTGGTGAGTGAAAACATGGGTAGTGAGGGAGGGTGACTCTCATATTTTTGCCTGAGGTGATTAGATAGATAACGGTACCACTTACTCATTCAACAAAAATTTATATACCAAGTTCTGGAAACAAAGTGGTGAACTAAACAGGCATAGTTCTGTTCCACATGTGTGCTACGATCTACTGGAGGAAACAGGATATAAACAAAATAAATAAAAATGTAATTCTACACTGTGATAAGTATTAAGAAGGGAAAGTACAGAGGGCTATGTCAAATTATGCCAGGGAGATATGATAGTGAATACAAGGGGATGACAAGGTTTTGAGTGAAAAAAGAAATGACTTCATTTTTTGAACATATTAAGTTTTGAAATATCAGTGGGAAACATAGTTGAAGATATCCAGAAGGAATGTAAACATAGAGATTTGGAGCTCACAGTAAGATCTGGGTAGCAGACATTAAAATAAAATTTGTTCCAATGAAGCTTGTAGTTACAGGATTACATGAAATCACCTAAAACCAACCTACAGAACAGGAGGCTGCGGAGGGGTTGGGGGTGTATTGCATATACGTACTGTGTTTTAGTTTTACTTGGATTTGAATGTCTTTAGTTGGGGTACACACTCTATAATTCAAACACAGTCCTTATAATTTCCCATTTTCTTGTTCCTGAACATCAATTTTATAAATTTACTTTACCTGCTGGCCTCTGAAATCATTTGAGTTTTCAATTTCTGGTGTAGCAAGAAAAGCAGTGCATTTCCTCACATTTAACATTTAAAACAAATTTTAACCTAGCAAAATATTTTAAGTGTTACTTTGAAATTGTATAAAAAAGAACATTTTTCTATTTTGATGTACAGTTCTATAAATTTTCACATATGTATAGACTCATGTAATCACCACCACAATATGAACACAGAACAGTTTCAACAACCCCCAAAACTTCTTCATTCTACTACTTCATAGTCATCTCTCCCTCTACCCATAAACCCTAGCAACCTATTCTCCATCCTGATAGTCTTCCCTTTTCCAGAATGTAATAGAAATGAAATAATGCAACATGTAGCCCTTTGAGACTGGCTTCTTTCATGCAGCATCATGTCTTTGAGAGTCATCCAAATTGTGTAAATCAATAGTTTGCTATTTTTAGTCTGAGTAATATTCTAATGTATTACCATAACTATAGTTTGTTCATGCATTCAGCCATTGAAGGACATTTGAATACTTTCCAGTTTTAAGCAGTTATGAATAGAGCCGATATAAACATTGGTGTTCAGACATAGTTCTTATTTCTCTGGGGTAGAAACTCAAGAGTGAGATTGCTGGGTCATATCATAAGTCCATGTTTAACTTTATAGAAACTGCCAAAACATTTTCCACAGTGGCAGTAACATTTTTCATTCCTTCTAGTAATATATGAAAATCCCATTTGTACACATCCTTGTCAGCACTTGGTAGTGTCAATTATTTTTTTTTAATTTATTTCTTGTTATAAAAGTGAAGGATGAATGTATTTTTTAAGGAAACATACCAGAAAGGTTAAAAAAAAATTTAAAGTAAAATTCTGCATTGCCCGACTTCCTAACTAGAGAAAATTGTTAATTGTTTTAAGTGTATCCTTTCAGAAATATTTAACTTATTCATGAATATATATGGAAATATACAGCTATCCTTTATAAATTTTAAATTGTATAGTGTTATAAAAGAATATGGTTCTGTACATAAATGTACATTATAATTTACATCTATGATCCATTTTGAGTTAATTTCTATATAAGGTGCAGGGTTAAGGTTGAGGATTTCTTTTGTTTGTTTGTTTGCATAGTGATATCCAATTTTTGCAATACTGCTTGTTGAAAAAACTATCTTTACCCTATTGAATTGCTTTTACACTTTGGCTGAAAATCAATTGATAGTATTTATGTGACATATTTCTGGGCTCTTTATTTTGCTCCATTAATCTATATGTCTATCCTTTTGCCAATGTCATGCTCTTTTGATTACTTACCTGTACAGTAATTTTTAAAATAGAGTAGTATGATTGCTTCAACTTAATTATTTGTTTTCAAAATTGTTTTAACTACTCTAGTTCATTTTTTTCCTTATAAATTTGAGAATCAGTTTACCTATATTTATGGAAAAATATTCCTTAGATTTTGATAAGAATTGCATTAAATTTATATAAATAAATTTGAGTAGAATTGATCTTTTCTGTGCTGAGCTTTCCAATCCATTAACATGGTACGCCTTTCTATTTATTTAGTCTATCTTTCATGAGCATTTTGTAGTTTTCAGCATATAGATCCTATATATCTTCTGTTAGACTTACATACACTTAATTATTTCACTTTTTAGAGCTTATCATAAATGATGCTATTTTTTAATTTGATTTCTAGTTGTACATTGATAATATATAGAAATATGATTGATTTTTGTGTGTTGACTTTATATTCTTTGATCTTGCTAAACTTACATATTATTTCTAGTTTTTATAGATTATGCTTATATGTCACTGATTCAATTTCCTATACTTTGTGTTAGTTTTTGTATCTATGTTCCTGAAGAATATTGGTCCATTGTTTCTTGTAATTCCTTGTAATGTGTTTTTCTGGTTTTAGTATCAGAGTACTTTCCCCTAAAATCATGAACAGGGCAAAGTTGCCAACTCTAAGAATTCCTTTTCAACATAGCACTGGAAAACCTAGTCAATGTGTAAGGGAAGAAAAATAGTAGGTATACTAATTACAAAGGTAGCAGTAAAACTTTTTATTCATTAACATGGCCATCTGTGTATAAAATCTTAAGAAATCTACATAAAATGGTATTTGAACTAGTGAGCTCACAAGATATAATGTCAATATACAAAAATCAATTGTATTTCTGTGTACTAAGCAACAAACAATTGGAAAGTGAAAATTTTAAATGCCATTTACAGAAGCATACAAAAGCATTAAACATGGATGCATAAAATATAAAATATATGTAAGTTCTATATACCTCAAAACATTGTTGAGACAAATAGAAGATGTAAATAAATGGAGAGATACACCATGGTTATGTATTGGAAAGCTCAATATTTTAAAGTTATTGTTAGTTTTCTATTGTGTAAGAAATTGTCACAAATTTAGTGACTTAAAAAAACACAAATTTGGGGAGGTCAGGATGACTCAGTGGGTTGAGCGCTCACTTTGCAGCCCTGGGAACTGAGGATCGAGTCCTGGGTCCAGCCCATGTGGACCCATGTGCTGGGCTGGGGAGTGCCCCCAGTTCAGTTCTCACTGGGGCGAGGCCCCGGCCCAGTTCCTGCCCTGTGCAGTCCTGCACCCACCTGTGGAATGAAACTATGTGGAAAAACCAATGATGTGCAACTATGGAGACTGTTCTGGGCCCTCCCCCTTCTCTCTGCCTCTGTATCTCTCGCTCTCTCGTGCTCTCTCTCTCTGTTAAAAACAATTTAAAAAAAACACACAAATTTATTACCTCATAATTTATGTGACCCAGAAGTCAAGGCACAAGTTAGGTGGATCCTCTGTTCACATCTCAACAGGCTTGCTGAGATGAAGGTGTTGTCCAGGGCTCTGATCTCATCTGAGGATTAGAGTACCTCTCCAAGCTCACTGGTTGTTAGAAAATTTAGTTCCCTAATTTCTAGGACTGAGGATCAGAGAAAGAGTCAATGACCAGTTTTTTGAAGCGCTAGAGCAATGGTTCCCAACCTTTTTCCATTTGTGTACCCCTTTTAAACCCATTTCTATAAATCGTACCCCTTGTTTTTAAAATAGCTGTTTTTAAATACTCACACTTTTGTTCATTGCCTATCTTAATGTAAAATAGTGGAAATGGGGTCATAAGTTAGGAAAGAAAAATGACTACACTAAAAGTACAAACTACAGATTTAATTTTACAATCTTCATAACACAGTTAAATATTGATAATGATAATCAAGTAGTTAACAAACTTTTAATTTATTATAAATAATATTTGTGTTATCTGAAAAGTCTGTAATAATTGTTATGCAGATCACCAGCCAACTGAAAGATTGTTAGTGAAATCATTGAGTTTTCTTTGATGTACTTAGTTTCTTGAAATCAGGCTCAAAAGTTAAGATATAGGGAAAGCTGGGATGGCTCAGTGGGTTAAGCGCTCACTTTGCAGCACCGGGGACCAGGGATCGAATCCTGGCCCCGGCCCGTGTGGAACCATGTGCTGAGCTGGGAGCTCCCCCAGTTCAGTTCTCTCTCTGTCTCTGTATCTCTCTCTCTCTCTCTGTCAAAAAAAAAAATAATAAAAATAAATATATTTTAAAAGTTAAGATATAGTCTTAAATCTGGATTGCACGAAGCTTGTTGTGGTACTTAATTTTTATGAAGTTGTAAGAAGAAAAATCTCTCTTCACTAGTTCAGTATTAGTACATGGCAAGAGGTATTTGAGTGCCTTTTCACTGAGCTGTTTGTATTCCTCACTGACATCTACCCAGAAGGTAATCAAATGCTTTCTTTTAAAATCAGAATTTAAAGAAGAATTAGTTGAAAGTTTGGTTAACTGTTCTTCTTAATTGATTGATAGTTTAGCTTCTTTGAAGAATTCTTCATTGAAGGGACCTGGAATCCAGTTGTTTTCTTTTCCACTTTGAGAGAAGTACTTATAAAAGGATACTTTAAGACCTTCCAAGGGACTTACAATATTCTCTTTCACATTTTGGGATAGGTGCAAGTCATTCTCAGATAAGAGTTTGTGCACAGTTTCAAAAACTTCAGGCTGACCTCTTTCAATACATGCTTTCCTAAAGTCCAGTTTTTTAAATCACTGACTCAATTTTGTCAGTTACTTTGAATATAGTGATTGAGCTGTTTTGAAGTTCCAGTTGAGTTTGTTTATTTCTAGAAAAATATCTAATAAATATGCAAGATTTTGAAGCCAATCACTGTTCTGAAACTTTAGAGCAAAAGGGGAAATGATGATCTTCAAAAAGTACCTGGATTTGTGTCTAAGTTCAAACATGTGTATAAGTACTTTGCCACAAGATAACCACCTTATCTCCATATGCAAAAGTAATGTGCTGTGAATGCTGTTCATTTCTTCACAAAGTGCTTTAGACAATCTGGAATTCGTGGTTGTGACTTAATAAAATCTACAACTTTTATAGCCTCACTAAGAACATCTTTCAGTTCACTAGCAAGAAGCTTGAATGCAAGACTTTGTCTATGAATGCAGTAATGACTCCATGGTACATGTGGAACTACTTCTTTAATTCAGCTGTGTAGGCCTATAAAACAACCTGACATAGGCTTGCCTCCATCAATGCATACACCACAACAGTTTAACAAATTAATGTCCTTTTCAATGAAATAACCTTTGATTGTATTAAAAAAATATCTTCACCTGTGGTATGCTCTGTCAATGGGTAACAAAGCAACAGGTTTTCCTCAATTTTATGTCCTACCATGGACCTCCTGATGATGAGCAAAAAAGATAAATCAGCAACATCTACACTTCCATCGACCTGGATGAAAAAGAATTTACTTTTTCTAATTCTATCTATTGCTACAGCTTCAAGTTCATCTGACATACCCAGAATTCATCGAGACATTGTATTGTTTGAAAAAGAGACTATTGATTTTGAGGATATGTTCTTCCCCAAACATACAAAACATGGTATCCTTAATACAAAGAGAAATGAAATCTTTAGCTGTGGTGTGGTTTTTATCTCATTTAGCTATGTGATAAGCAATACATACCGTATGAAGCCTCAACTGCATTCTCATTGTCTTTTCTTCCTGACATCATGTATAAAGTAACAGTTGGATGCTTTTCTAAGCTCCCCCAATGTATTTCTTTGTTTTTATACATGGGATGTTTACTTTCTAAATATCACATGAATAGAGAGGGTTTCATGCAACTGTTGGATAATGTTTCCGCACATACAACACACAAAGGCTTAGAACAGTCATCAGCTCCTACAAATAAAAAACCCATATTTAACATACTCTTTAGAGTATTTCCTTTTCTTCTCTGTAGTATCAGAGCCACATACTTTTTTACTATCTCCTGGTGTGAATATACTCATAGCTGCAGACACATGTTGAGAAGTAGTTGGTGACGGATTATAATCCACATCAAGTTTTGTTTTGTTTTTAACTGTTTCTGCTTTCAACCACTGATCAATAAATGACATGCTTAAAGATCACTGAAAATAACATGGTAAACTATGTTAAACTTTAAATTTAAAAAAGCTACTTGAAGAGAATGATTAAAGACAATGCACTTATTTTTACTCAGTTGATAACTAAACTGATCAAACAGTCTGGCTATGGATGTATTTATATGTTTGGGGAAGTTCTAGAAATGTCACAAATGTATTGTTCTGAAACTGTGTGTAGTGATTGGTAGAAGAACGGTTTAGGGGAAGGGTTTGTAGCCACTCCCTCACCAATCATCATTCATTAGTATGATCTAATTTTGAAGTGTTTCCATTAATGGTGATTCAAACTTAACATTTATTGTTCCATAATTAACATTTTGCATGTTTTTACTTTACTTGTTTTTTCACCATTACTAATTATTTTTGGGTACCCTTGAATGGCCCAGCATGTACCCCAGTGATATGTGTACCACTACTTGGGAACTGATGCACTAGAGCAATTGGGTAAGTTGGAGGTACTCCAGGTAATCTGAGGATCCAATAACGTCCAGAAACTGAAGTAAGACTATAAAATAGAAGCTTAGATAGAGATCTATGGGGAATTTTTGCCTTTATGTAAGTAAGCTTTCATGTCTTTGGACCTATCATCTGATGGTAGATTTGGGGCTGCTGTTGGTCAGCAGTAGGAAAGAAGAGCTAGATGCTGAGCAGAGGAAAGCAATGACAATCTGAAAGTTATCAGGCACCTCTGCATCTATCACCATATCCACCATATTTGTAGCAGATTTGTATTTCTCTTTTCTTTTATTGTTAAGTGTACTAAGGTGACATTGGTTAGTAAAAAAAAAAATTACACAGGTTCCAGGTATACAATTCTACAGTACTTCTTCTACATGTTACAATATGTGTTCACTACCCAGATATATGGTGATAGAAAGAAAGCTGACTCTGGGTGGAGATTTGTCATTTTCAGAGATGACTACAACAATATCTTACATCATATATGCTCATTTGCAATATGACCTTGCCATTCTTCCATCAAAAGGTGAAATCTATTTCTCTTGCCCCATTGAATCTGTACACTACCTATGATTACTTTGACTAATAGAATATAGTGCAAGTGAATCTATGCCAGTTCTGGGCATAACACTGATCTGGCATAAAAAACATCTGACTTCTGCCTCTTGAAACACTCATTATTGGTATACACCATTGTGGAACTCAGTTTCCATGCTGTAGAAGCACAAACCACATGGTAAGGCCATATGTAAGTGCTCTAGTCCACAGACCCAGCTGAGCTCCCCAGCCAACAACCAACCATTTGCATGAACCATCTTGGGTATATAGTCCCATTGACTTCTTAAAATAAATCCAGCCTCAAATATATCTAACTGAGACTCCACATAGATCTACTCAACTGAACCCAGTCAACCCACAAAAGCATAGAAAGAATAAAATTTTTTAGCCACTAAGTTTTGTGATGACTTGTTATGTAACAATAGATAATAAGAACAGTATCTAATCATGGAGACCCTCCAAGGATTATAACCATTGTTTCACTTCCACTTCCCAAATCTCACACAGGTTCCTTTAACATAGAACCATTCAAATAAAGGGATTCCAGGAAATGTAGTTTCTAGCTCAACTAAGTTGACAATAGAACATTTGGCATACAGTAGACTCTCTGTTAACTGGAACACAATAAACCAGCACTCTCAAGCAACCAGGAAAATCTCAAGCAACCAGTTTTGCTGGTTGCTTGAATTCTGGTTAATGAAGAGTCTGCTATATTTGGCTTAGCTGTGTAACTTGGGCTATTGGAATGTGATTTGACATGACACAGTGGAGGCTTTAAATGTGCTTATGTGTTGACTTGTTCTTGCAATTTGGCCATCTTCTTTGAGAAGAACTTGCCCCAAGTAACATCTGGTGTGTTCCTACAATGATAACATATATCTACCATACCTGAATCCAACTCTCAGTCTGGAGTCAAACCTAGCCAAGCCCCGCAGAGCCCAGTAGAATGACAAATGACTAGCAGATCTGTGAACAAGAAATAAATACTTGTTTTAAGCCAATGAGATTTTAGAGTTGTTTGTTACATGGCATTATTGCAGGTAATGACCATTTATTATAAATGGTAAACAAATGGAAAGAACCAAATATTTTTTTCTGCCTCTCTTGATGAAAGTACTTCAGAGTAACCAAATAGTTGATGTGGTAAAGTTTTTCTTTATAGAAGAACCCCAGCTTATAAACACAAGAAGAATGATAATATATCACCATTTTGAAACCTATTATGAAATGACAGTTCTAGGCAAAGATTATCAAAAACTGCCAAAATTGTAATGGATAGATCAGGCTAACAACACATGAATAAACTAATCAGTGTTAACGTCACAAAGAAAGAAAGAAAGAAAGAAAGAAAGAAAATAAAAGAAACAAACATATTATTATTATGTCTTCTGATGTGATGCAATAGGAAATAAAAACAAAAACAAAACACTTATAATTTATTCTTGCTAAAATTTGCATCAAAATCTGATAAGCCTCTATACATAACTACAGGAAACACAGGGTTTAGAGAAACTGGTAAGTGATAATACCAGTTAATGGATTAGGAAAGCTTGGAAGAATTTAATGACACCACGGGGGAGGAGCATCTAGAAAAATCCAGAATGTGGGAAATTTTACAGAACAAAACTGATGTTTTTCACAAATACACTGAAAGGAAGAAGAGAACTAGGACCTCTAGATTAAAAGATTATATCAATCAACTTCAACATATGTGCATTGTTTGGATCTTGATTTAAATAAATGAATTGTAAAAAATGTAGAAAACAACCAGGGAAATTTTAACAATGAATACTTATTTGAGGATATTAAGAAATATGTGTTATCTTTAGTTGCAATAATAGCTTCAGATGCAACTATGGAATTGTTGTTACCTTTAGATGTGGTATTGTAATTATGTTTAAAAATTGGGTCTTATCTTTTAGAGACACATACTGAAATACTTATGGATGATATGATACATTTTAGTCTTGTTTCAAAATGGAGAGCAGTGGCTGGAGGCCATGAAACAAGATTGGCTAAGAACCTAGGTTTTTGACTAGAGCAGTTGGGCGCATGGTGGTACAGTTAATGAAACAAGGAAGCCAGAGAGAAACAGGTTTTGATTGGGACAAGGGGAATGGCAGATCAAGAGTTTTGTTTTGATACAGTAGATTTAAAATGCCTATTAGTTGTAGAAGTAGAGAGATCAAGCAATAAGTGGATAAGAGTCAGGTGCTCAGCTGAGAGGTCACACTGAAGATATAACTTTGGGTGTGTTGTCATATTCTATAGTTTACACTCTATGTAATTTCATCTATCCATGTGTCTTTAATACTTTCTAGATTAGGTAGGAGCTATTTTGCCCTCTTAGTTCTTACCACTTCAACCAGTAGTATCCATTTGTTCAGTCATGTTAGATGACAAGTTAGCAGTATGTATTAAAATTAAAATGTATATCACGAATGATTAAGGGATTCCATTTCTCTGTATCTACCCTAGAGTAACATTTGCACATGAGCAAAAGCAGGTTTGACAAGGGTACTCTCACAATATTATTTGTAATAGCAAAAATTAGAAACAACCTACATATCCACCAACAGGAAAATGACTAAATTTAAAAGATTGTCAAACTATGGAATATTATGCAACCATTAAAAAGGACGAAGAATATCTCTATATACTGTAATTAAAAGATCTTCAAGATATATTGCTGGGGGAAGCCAGGATGGCGCAGTGGGTTAAGCGCTCACTTTGCAGCCCCAGGGACCAAGGATCGAATCCCAGCCCCGGCCTGTGTGGACCCATATGCTGAACTGGGGAGTGCCCCCAGTTCAGTTCTCACTGGGGTGAAGGCCCCGGCCCAGTTCCTGCCCTGTGCAGCCCCACGCCCACCTGTGGAATGAAACTATGTGGAAAAACCAATGATGTGCAACTATGGAGACTGTTCTGGGCCCTCCTCCTTCTCTCTGTCTCTATCTCTGTATCTCTCTCTCTCTCTCTGTCAAAAACAATAAAAATAAATCTTAAAAAAAAAAGATATATTGCTGGGGAAACTGGGATGGCTCAGTGGGTTAAGCGCTCACTTTGCAGCGCCAGGGACCGAGGATCGAATCCTGGCCCCGGCCCATGCGGAACCATGTGCTGAACTGGGAGCTTCCCCAATTCAGTTCTTTCTCTGTGTCTGTATCTTTCTCTCTCTCTCTCTGTAAAAAAAAAAAAAAAAATTAAAAAAAATATATATTGCTGAATAAAAAAGCAAGTTGCAGGGGAATATTTCTATTCATATGTTGATACCTTTAAGAAACCTGTGTGTGCATGTGTGTATACATATATTTGTATATAAGAATTAAAAAAAATTAAATATCTCAAAAAATAGGCAAAAATATAACATTTGGTTATATTTGGGTAGGATATTGGCTTTGGGGGCTGGTCAAGAGAACTTTTAGCTTTATAAGTAAGTTTTCAAATTTATAAAGAAAATGTATTTACATATAACTTATAAAATTATCTTTTTATCTAATTTAAAATAATGGAGTAATTAAATGTAACTGTCTGGAATCAAGTCATACCAAACTACATAGTGAAGTGGTTAGGAACAGAGACTTTGAAGTGTGACTTCCTGGTTTTGAACCCTTATTCTGCAATTTAGTAGCTGTGTTTGAGCAAAGTGCGTAACTTCTCTATGCTTCTGTATCTTCATTTTTAAAATAGAGGTAATAATAGTACTTACCTCAAAGGATTGTTTTAAAATAATATATGCAAGAGGCTTAAAAGTCTACCTAGCACATAGTAAGTGATCAATAAATCTCAGTTGCTTTTATTGTGATTGTTATTTCCATTTCTTAATAGATTTAGGGTTTGGAATATTAAGGATGTCTGGATACTATTCTTGTGAATAAGATGATGAAATGTGGGCTGAATGGTACTATTAGAATATTTACAGCAGATTTACTCATTAAATATTTGCATACCTATTATGTGCAACTGTGTCAAAAGTGTTTTTGTTTATAGGTTGCTGTCTACTTGATAAGCCAGAGTCCAGTACTATTCAATGGCTTTGTAAAAGACTTGAGAACAAAGAAAAAAGAAAAATGCAGATGACATAAATTTTCAAAGAAATTCCAATTCTATTGATAAACATGTAGAGTTGAAGTCAATAAAATGAAAGTATTTTTTTCATAAAGTAAAATAATCTTAAATTAGGTCTTAAAATTTCTCTCATCCAACAGCCACTCAATGCCACAACACTCTCACTAGTATGCCATATAAGAATCGTTCTATCTCTTAAACATTGTTTTGAACAGAGGACTCATTATATCATGAAGCAAACCATTCATTTGTTGAACAACTAGAACTATACCTTATATTGATGCTAAGTCAGCAACTCTACAACTTTAAGAACTGACTCCTTTTCTGACTAGAGCTACCACAAATGACTTCTCTTTCACCTTTTACCTGGCAACTTTTTGAGTATTTGAATATTTGTAGACAGTGATACTGCCACCCTAGAAACATTTATTTTTCAGGCCAAAAATTCCTCCACTTATTTGATTTCCCATCACCCTCCTTATCCTCTGGACCCATTCCAGTTCAGTGGTGTTCTACTTAAAGTGTAGGGCTTAGTATTTTTGTTGCTGGGAAAGTACATCTGCTACTGCAACTTACCACTTTTGCACATATCAGAGAGATAATGTGGAGCAATTGTTCCTCTAATGACCTCATATAATTAACCCTTGTGGTGTCTAATTAAAAATAAACATATATCAGGGCCCTTATGTCTCCCTGTGGAACTGTTCTAATTCATCTTTGTCCTCTGGCTACTATTTTACATAAGATAACCATAGGGCAGTTAATTTTGGAAACACATATGATAGAAACTTGCAGTTTAGTTTTTTTCCTTAATGTACTTTCAATCAGTCCTTCTGGTTATACTTATTGATAATTTTCTTATACCTATTTATTCTTTCATCCCTAGCCCTAGGTAGACAATACTGAAAATTAAACCTTAAAATGACATAACCTAGGTTAACCTCATCCTCAAACCTATCCAAATTCTCCTTCTGAAGCCAGGTGACATATTTTTTTTCAACTGGGGGAAATCTTAGCCTACTCTTAAAAATAAGAGAAATCCAAGAGAAGGCACGCCAGCATTCCCTAGCCTGTATCTTTAAGCCCTTATAAACCCTTTGGTTATCAAGGTCTGACTTTTAAAAAACCCAGAATCTGCTCTTTTATTAGGGTCACTGAATTTGGAGTTATTTCATTTCTCTGGCCCTTTACGGTCTCAGCTGATGCCCATAAATCAAGTAACTTCCAAATACTGGTGCTCTTCTCTATTTACACCTATTCTCCTCCCTCAACCAGTCTTTTAGTGTTAAATATCAAATATATGCGGATAATACAATGTATACCTCCTGTTTAAATCTCCCCTTGAATTCTGCCATCCATGACGTTAGATTCATCCAAAGTCTGGCTTCCTTTAAAGACATAGGATGGCTGCTGGCACACAGAAGACTACATTATTCTTTGTTCCTATCTAGTGGAAAATAGACTGCATTTATTTCCACAGTCAAAATTTTATCAAAGGCTTTTTCTATAATATAATGAATCTCTATTATCATGTCCTTTTCTCTTTTAATCTGTTAATATGAAGTTTTTTATACATTTTCTAATGTTAAACCAGACTTGCATCTCTATCAATAAAAACAACCATTGGATTCAATTAATATTTCTTTAAGATTTAACCTTTATATTCATGAATTAAATAGATGTGTCACTTTCCTTTCAAATAATTTCTTTGTCTGGAGAAGCTGGGATGGCTCAGCCGGTTAAGCACTTGCTTTGTAGGCCTGGGACTGAGGATTGAATCCTGGCCCCAGCCCATGCAGACCCATATGCTGAAGTGGGGTGTATTTCCCATGCAGGAGGCCCCCCAGTTCAGTTCTTGCCCCCAAGTTCGGCCCCTGGCTCAAGGGGGTGTGCCTCCCATGCAGGAGGCCCCCAGCCCAGTTCCTGCCCTGCGTGGCCCCTGACCACCTGTGTGAAACAAAACCACGTCGAAAACTGGTGACATACAACTATAGAGACTGCTCTGGGTCCTCCCCCTTCTCTCTGTCTCTGTCTCTGTCAAAAACAATAAAATGAATCTTTAAAAATTAATTTTTTGTCTGACTTTAGTATCATAATGTCTTTAAAGAATATGTTAAGAAGTATTCCTTTTTATCTTTTGCTTGGGAGAGTTTGATTAAAATTAGGATGATCTTGAAATTTAGTCAAACTTGCCTATAAAGCCATTTGGACCAGATGTTTTCTCTGGAGAAATATTTTAAAATACTGCTTTAATTTATTTCATGATTCTAGGACTACTAAAAAAAATTTTTTTTCTTGGGTCAGTACTGGTAAGTTTAGGTCAAAATTCTTAGTTGTGATGTTGATATCTTCTATAATCATATTAAGTGAGATAAGTAAGAATGAAAAACCATTTTGTTATTTTAGAAAATTCTTTTTGGCATTTAGATCCTTTGCATTTCCATACAAATTTTAGTATCAACTTGTAAATATCTTTTAAAAACCTGTTGGGATATTAATCAATTTAAGTTGAATCTATGAATTAATATGAGAAGAAATGACATTTTGTCAGACTGAGTTTCCAAACCTATGATATGGTGTATTTCATCATTTATTTAAGTTTTCTTCAATTTCTGTAATTTTCTACTCTATAGAAATACAATTGTTATTTTCTACTCTACAGAAATACAATTGACTTTTGTATGTTGATCTTATATCTTGTGACCTCGCTTACTTGTGTATTTAATAGCTTTTTATTTTGAGATTCAGTAGGATTTTCCATGTACATACACAAAACATCACTTGTGAATAAAAATAGTGTTTTCTTCTAATCTTTATCTTTTATTTCTTATATTGACCTTATTGCAATGGCTAGGACCAACAGTACAATGTTGAAAAGAAATGACAAAGATAGACATCCTTGACTTGTTCTCAATCAAGAGTAAAACAGTAAGGCTCTTCTTTCTTCTTCTTCTCCTTCTCCTTCTCCTTCTTCTTTTCTCCTCCTTTCCGCCTCCTCCTCCTCCTCTTCTTCCTCTTCTTCATAGATGCTCTTTATCAGGTAAAGAAAACACCCTACAATTTCTATTTGCTAAGAGTATTTTTTTTATCATAAATCAGTCTTGATTTTTTTAAATACTTTTTCACCATCCATTAAGATGATCATATGGTTTTTCTTCTTTATCTTGTTGATATGGTGAATTACAACAATTATTTTCAAATGTTATTATAACCTTGTATTCCCAGAAT
>PVKE010039018.1:0-15203 GCA_004027555.1 Craseonycteris thonglongyai
CATACATATATATATATATATATATATATAATCTCACAAGTTGCAAAGTACAGATAGGAAATATAGTCGATGGTATTGTAATAGCTATGTATGGTGTCAGATGGGTAGCAAACTTGGGGTGATCACTTCGTGAGGGGTATAAATACCTAATCATTATGTCCTATATACCTAAAACTAATAACAGAAAAATAAAAGAGCAAAAAAATGCACACACAAAAATATTCACATCCTATTATGATGTTTAGATGACACTAACCAGTGTATTTGGTCTTTCTCTCACAAAATCTGTTATATTACACTCATCCTTCTTGTGATGATGTGAGATAATATAATGTTTATGTGATGAGACAAGGTAATGAGAAGTTATTAAGTAAACTACAATACTGTGACAGTTGATCTGATAACCAGGAGGTCTAATGGGTGGGAAGTACGTACAGAATGGCTACTCAGGAGAAAGGGATGATTGACATCCTGGGCGGGTCAAAGCACCACTGCACAAGATTTCATCACTCTACCAGAAGAACAGTGCACAATTTAAAACTTATAAATTATTTATTTCTAGAATTTTTTCATTTAATATTTTAGCCCTGGGTTGACTGTGGACTACTGATTTTTATTCTATTTTTTAAATAAGCCAACAGTGAGTGGTATTCAAAGTTTAATTATAATCCCAACAGCCTAACTCAACGTTTTCACACATTATATACACTAGATTATAACATTGTTATTTCTGCAAGGTTCTGTGACATTTAAGTGGAAAGCTGGGAAGAAAGCATTTCTTTTTCCTTTGTTACTTAATGTTGATACTTTCCGCTCTGCCCCAATCTCCTATAAATGGAATGATGCTTCTCCTTCCACAACATAATCACAGGACTGCAGTCAAGGAATGATTGTAAACATAATTGCCTATAAAGAACAGGATTATAAGCTAGGAGGATAAAAGAGAATTAAGACCTAAAGGAAACCATAAATCTTTTTCTTAAATTACCCTTCTTAAATTAGAGAAAAAATAAAAAACAATTCTCTGTTCCTAACAGTACAACCTCTTTCTAAACAGCTTTCAATTTTAAATTTATTTAAGCCTTTCAAAACATAGAAACCCATCCAATTAAAAAAGGAAGCATTTTTCCCCTTAATAACTTATTGTATTATCTTGCAAACACAGCTATACATTCCCAATGATCTTTGTAGCATTTTATTCAATATTTCTAGATGCTAAATCATAGGAAAGTTTATGAAAATGCACCAATTTAAAAAATGTTAGTGATATATATTAGTTTCTTCATTTATATAATGAAGAATATATAGTAAATTGGTTGTTTCAAGGCGTTTTACATCCAAGGGTTAATGTCGCATTAATTCTTGTGTGATCTTCCATAACAACAGCTGATCCTTGAGCATCTTGGGGAAAAGGCAGAGTAATCAACCATTCCAGACACCCAGAAGTTAAAAGCCTTTCCAGTTAGTCACCGTGCCTCTGAGGTCAGCATAAAATTGTACATTGCTGCTGATGACAATACAAAGGAATATCACCATCAAGCAATGGAGCAATGCTGGTGTAATGGATGCATTCTCAGAAAAGGGGAATGTAAGGAAGATAACAGAAGGTATTGGTAAACATTTACTAATTTCCACTCTATACTGAACAGGTAAAGGGCTGACTTTATGTAATGGGAGATTAATATCCAGGGGTAAACTTGTTACACTAATGGCCTTTAACCTTCCCAGTCTTTCGTTTTCTATAGACTCCTTCTGAGAAAGACTATCAGTATTGGATAAGATTACTTTTTTGTGTGAAATTTGCAAAAGGATTTTGTATTCTTCTTTTTAATGACAACTCCTCTTTCCCATATTGTACAGACTTTAGTCAGCCTCAACTTTATCTTCTTATAGACCTAGTCCATGGAATTAGAATTCTTAATTGAGATGACCACTTTTAATTGTTCTAGGAGAAGGTATAGGTGCTTCATATGCTTAAAAGACTTAAGCTCTTAGGAAACAAATTCTTGGAATGCCAGGATAGTTCAGCAGGTTGAGCATTTGCCTTGCAAACATGGGGTTCGAGGTTCAAGTCCCAACCCCGGCTCTTGCAAAACCCATGTGCTGGACTGTGGCACAGTGGTAGCCACCAGTTGGTGGCAAGGGTTCTCACCTCCCATGAGGCCATTAAGGAGGCCAGTGGTTCAGTTCCCACCCTGCACATCCCCACATTCACCTATGTGGATCAAACTATGTCACAAGTAATGATGTGAAGCTGTGGAAACTGCTCTGGGCCTTCTCTGCTTCTCTCTCTCTCTCTCTCTCTCTCTCTCTCTCTCTTTCTCTTTCTCCTTTTCTCTCTCTCCTTTTCTCTCTCTCTCTCTCTCTCTCTCTCCCTCTCTCTCTCTCTCACCTTCTCTCAAACACATAAAAATTAAATCTTTAAAAAACAGAAGCTCAAAAATTTAGTGGTTACCTGAGGGTAAGAGGAGAGATTGATGGGGGAGGTGGGAGGGGGAGCTAAATACACGGTGATGAAATGAAAACTGACCCTGGGTGGTGAACATGTAATGCAACACATAGACAAAGTATTATAGAATTGTGCACTTGGAACCGATGTAATTTTTACTAACTGATGTCACCCCAATAAATATAACAATAAAACAAAAAGATTTGAGCTCTTATCTCTTTGCAGATTTGTAAGGCTTCTCTTGTATGCATGAACTTTTTGGAAAAGCAACAAAAATTGAAAAACAAATGGGTTGTTTTTGTTTGTTTGTTTGTTTTTTGTTTTTTACTTGTCATTCAGAGGGCACCTTGAAAATGGACTATCAAAAGCTTTTGCCAGGGAAGCCGGGATTGCTCAATGGGTTAAGCGCTCACTTTGCAGCCCCAGAGACAAAGGATCGAATCCCGGCCCCGGCCCAAGCGGACTCATATGCTGAGCTGGGGAGTGCCCCCAGTTCAGTTCTCACCAGGGTGAGACCCCGGCCCAGTTCCTGCCCTGTGCAGCACCGCGCCCACCTGTGGAATGAAACTATGTGGAAAAACCAATGATGTGCAACTATGGAGACTGTCCTGGGCCCTCTCCTTCTCTCTGTCTCTGTCTCTGTATCTGTTTCTCTCTCTCTCTCTCTCTCTCTCTCTCTCTCTCTCTCTCCTCTGTCAAAAACAATAAAAATAAATCTTAAAAATAAAAAAGAAAGCTTTTGCCATTGGTCAGCAGTGGGCTTCTCTCTCTAAGAAAAAATCATGCGCAATGTCATCTATACGACAGCTGGGACATATTCTGAGACTAAAGTGATGGTGGTTAAATGTGATTCTCGGACCAGGGTAATTGTCCCTTCCATGTTTTGTCAGTCCACACAGTTTATTTATAAAAATCTGCAAGAGATTTTAGATTTCTGTGTGAGAATGATAATCAATGAGGCCATAGATATGAAGCCAAATTCAGGCTCTGAGAGAGTAGACAGAGAAAGAGACCAAATCAGAGGCACATTGAATAAGCTGATAACCACATGGACAGAGATTTCTCTTATTTCCTCTGGACTCTGTTTGGGTTACAATGTTAAACAGACTCCTAACTCTGCCTTATGTTTATATTGAGACACTGATGTGGAGATTCACTGCTTTGTGACTATGTCTATCTCTTTCTGCCAGCTTAGCCATCATGATCTCCAAAATATAAAAAGCTGGGAACAAACAGAATTAATAGTATAAGATGATCTAGGTTATTGGATACTCATCAGAGATTAGGAGACAAAATATTGTTAATAAGATGGAATGGATTCAACCATTATACTCTGAAGTTAGTTTTGCAAAACCTGAGCCTAGAAGCTCATAGGTTACTATCTCTACTTACTTAAGTAGCTATGTTAGACAAAATAACAAATCTCCAAAGATGTCCCCATCCTAATCCTCAAAATTTGTGAATACGTTACTTTACAGAATAAAGGGGGATTTTAGATATGATCAAAACAAAAGATCCTGAGATGGATAGATTAGATTTTCCAGGTGGGCTCAATATAATCACAAGGGTTCTTATAAGAGGAAGATGGGGGGAAGGGGTGGTCAGTGTCAGAGAAGGAAGTATGATAAGAGAAGCAGAGGTTGGGATGATACAATTGCTGGAAGAGAGCCAAGAGCCAAGACAAGGGTAATCTCCAGAAACTGGGAAAGAGGAGGAAATATATTTGCCTCCAGAGCCTGCAGAAGGAATGCAGCCTTCTGACACCTGATATTGGCCCCATTTCACTCATTTAAGACTTCTGACTTCCTGAGCTATAAGACAAAATGTGTGTTGTTTTAAGTCACTAAACTCCTGGTCATTTGTTACAGCAACAATCGAACACTAAACAATGGTTGCTGGACCTGTGATTATTACTGGCTTAAGTAATAGGCATTCAATCTCCCACTTTATAGGTATTATTTCTCATTTGTTTAACTATTTTCTTCTGCTTTTAATTCAAATTATTGAGCCAAAAATTATCAACTTTTTTAGGTCTTTCAATTATTTAAGTAGTGTATACAATTTCAACCTTGCTTATAACACTCAGTGTTTTACGAGAGCCTTTTCCATTCCTATTATGTATCTCATGATGCCCTGATAGCCCATCAAGAATAAAAACATTTTTAAAAACATCGCAGACTTAACTGTCCACTACATTCATTCTAATTAAGCACATTTTCTTTCAACCTGATTTGTTTTATATTTCTTGGCATTAAAAAGGAAAGCACCAAAAAATCGTCAACATGGAAACTGATAATCCTGATTATTTCATGTGATGGATTTCCCTCCCCTGGACAATGGATGGAATAAGCAGACTGTGGTTATTAGGTATGGTTCTTAAGCAAAGCTGGCCAAGATACCTGCCATTTCTTCAGATTGGCACACATCTACAAACACATATTAGCAAATCTCTTGCTTATATCCTTTTGCCTAAAAAGCATGATAATCTTTTTCCCCATCCTATTTTATAATATGGAAGGACTTTGGCAGAGATGTGTCAAATAATGTAGGAAGAAGAAAAGAAGTTCACAATGGGGATTACACTTTGTACCCTAAGAAAAATTATGAGAAAGGTCTGAACAACCTTTTCTTTTCTGCCACCTACTGCACACCTCCATCAGCATCCTGCACACAAACTCCAACAAACATCTTGCTGATGAGTTCCAGGCCATGATACAGGGGTTTTCCTAGAGATAACATATATTTTATACTTAGCATTTTTCAAAGTACCTAATCTAACATAGGGCCTTACATGTATTAGTCACTAATGAAATATTTGCTGTGTAATGCCACTTAGGAACAAATATTACAAAAGGCAATGAAATAATAATTATTTCTAGATTCTTCTAAAACTTACATTGTAGTTGCAAAAGTCATTCATACCTATTATCAAGCACCAGAAACCTCTAAAATTTTCTAACCAATGTCACCCCAACAAATTTAATAGAAAAGAAAACACCCCCAAACTGTAAAAGGTATTATAAAAATAACCCATATTTAGGATAATAAACTATGTACAAAGTAATTTAAAAAGAAAAAAAAAATCCCAAAATGATTTTTCAAAATCATCACGGCAAATTTTAGAAAGTAATCATGATAAGTAAATTTTAACATCAACAAAACTTGACATAATGGGTACTATAGATTAAGCACTCTTCTTTTTAATAGTGTTACAAAGAAGAATAAGAGATTTCTGGAGCTGAGAACCTCACAATGTGGCAGGTGAGTCAGACACTAATAAATTATGTTATAGGCAGATACACAAATGCACAGCTTAAAAAGCTAATATACACAGCTTTTTCACTGTGTTCTTTAATCTTAGAATTTGAATTTCAGTATCTCTCTTTCAGAAATGAACTCATGTTCTATGTTGAATTTTTCTAATTACTATTTATCTGAAATTAGATACAAAGGACATCATTCTCTCAGTCTCACTGCTTCATTCTTCAACCCCAGTCTTTCATTAGTTAGCGAAGAAATACTCAAACATGAAATGCAATATTTTTTATAAAAGATCATTATGGACTTTATAAGAAAAACATTGTGACTGATAAGTAAAATTTAGCAGTCAAAAGGACATCTTAATTCTATATATAAGGGGTGTCCAAACATTTAGTTTTTCTGGGCTACATTGGAAGAATTGTCTTGGGCTAACAATAGCTGATGAACTAAAAGAAGAAAAAAGAAGGTTGCCAAAAAAATTCTCATAATGTTTTAAAAAATTGTATTGGGCCACATTCAAAACAATCCTGGGCTGTAGGTTGGACACATCTGCATATACACCTTAGTAACAAAGCTTAAAATAAGTAATACATATGGAAAAAAAAAGCAATAATCATTAACATTTATGGAAACTAAATTTATTACAGATTATAAATGTAAAAAGAATGTTTTGTAATAACATCAGTAACTGCCAGGTTGTTAGGTACAACTTAGTACAGTTAATTATAATATTTGGTAATGTTTACATTAAAATTATATAATATCCTCAAAGGTTGATCTTGCTTCAAATGAATACAAGATAACAGATATGTATGTAGTAGCCATAGTGAACCAAACTGACTTATTAAAGTCTTAGAAAAAATGAGACTATTCCACATAAAGGTGAATCAAAATAATCAAGAAAGTGATGACTACTTATTAATATTTTAAATTGGATCAGTTATGCATTCAACAAATGACTGCTGAAGACCAAATACGTGCCAGGCACTATGAGTGAGGTAAAATTTGTGAACAAGATAAAGTCCTTTCTAGTCATTGACTTCACACCCTAGTGCCAAGAGACAAAGAGGTAGATAATATGCTGCAACTTTGTATATATTGTCCACTGGGAAAGTCTAAGTGACTCTAGAAAAGTGTTTTATTAAAGAAAGATAAATTACTTGTCCAAAATCCCCTAATAATTTAACAAAATATTACCATATCTAATAATTTAACAAAACTTAGTAACTTAAAATTATTACCTAATAATTTAACAAAAACACCAAATAAACAACTTTGTTAAGTGTGACCATGTGTTTTCTTAATAAACTCACTAAATCTTCTTCTAAAATTGTTCACATAGCAGTGACAACTATTTTTTTCCATTAAAAAAATCTATATTTAGGGGAAGCCGGGATGGTTCAGTGGGCTAAGTGCTCACTTTGCAGCCCTGGGGACCGAAAATCAAATCCCGGCCCAGGCCCATGTAGACCCATATGCTGAACTGGGGAGTGCCCCCAGTTCGGGTCTCACTGGGGTGAGACCCCAGCCCAGTTCCTGCCCTGTGCAGCCCCACACCCATCTGTGGAATGAAACTATGTGGAAAAACCAATGATGTGCAACTATGGAGACTGTTCTGGGCCCTCCCCATTCTCTCTGTCTCTGTCTCTGTATCTCTCTCTCTCTCTCTGTCAAAAACAATAAAAATAAATAAATCTTTTTAAAAATCTATATTTAATATAAGGTCTTTTGTTCAGAAATAAGTCCCAAACTCATTTACTGTATATTAAACTCTGCACTTTCTAATAAAAACTAAATCCTGTTCAAATATTTTATTTTAGAATTTCTACTGATAAATATTCTGGCATCTCAATTTTCAAACAAACTTCACATTAGAATCATCTGAAGAGATTTAAAAGTGTTTGTGCCAGACAAACCGAATTTAAATAGCTTAGGATGGGAGATTTAAGTTATTTAGTTCTGTAGAACAAACCATCTTAAAATTTGCTGGCTTAAAACATAAGAATTTATTTGTGCACTATTCTGTAACATTTGGCCTGGACTCAGCTAGATGGTTACTCTCCTGGAAAGCTAATTAATCAAGAAGTCAAAAAGTTACCAAGAAAAACATTCTTCTAATAGACGCTGAGGTAGATATAGAGCCCATGACCAGGGGAAAGAGTGAAAAAACATGTAAACTGGAAGCTGAAACAGAGAGAGAATCTAAGTAATGAAAGAAAATACCGTATCTGATAGTGAAGGGTAAAAGATCAATCTATGGCTCTCCTGAATACCTTCTGATCTTTTCAATCAAGAACCTATGGTAGTTTTCAAAGAAATGCTTACTAGGTTATAATAATTCTTTAAATTTTAAAATGAATTTATCTCTCTGCTGGTGGGCTTTGATAGATGATTATGTCTGATATTGTACCAGCAGGCTTATTTATAAAAGAAGCAAGAACATATTTTAAGAAGACAGACAAAAACATGAGTATAATTCTATTTTCATCAAAAATAATAATAATAATAGAAAATTTTGAAAGTTTTTATGGAACTGTATCTTGGAGAAAAAAGATACAGGAAATAAAATATTATAAAGAGAATTTATCAAATGGTTACTGTGAGTTTACTGTACAGTCCTTAGAAAATAAAGCAATATAAAATATATACAAACATTTTAAATGATCATTTCAAAATATGGTTTTGAAAAGGCATGTGTATGGTAGTTGACTAGAGGAAAAGTAAGGAAGCTTAAGGAACAGACAAATAAATTTAATATGAAGTGAATGGATGATTGTACTAATGCATTAAGTTAATAGTTATTAACCATATCAAACAACCTTTGCTTTGCAATGATATGGTCTGTCCCACATGGTCTGTGCTGGCACTGTGGTTTGGTTTAGCCATGAAGTATCCTAGCACCCTAGCGTGAAAGTGATGCTGTGCTAGTTTTGAGCTTGCATGCTTCCATTTACCTTCTTAAAACTGAATTGAGCATACAAACAAGCCCAGGCATAGACTAAAGGAGGTAAAGGCAAAATTAATCATACAAATCATGTCATCTGAGGTCGTTCTAGACCAGTCAGGTACCAGTAAAACCTGCTAACTGACTACATGTGGCTAATAAATTATCTCAGATTGCAGTAATACATGAGAAGTAATACATAGTTATTTGACATCCCTAACTTTGGGGCAGTGGTTTGCAACATGACAATATCATAGTAACAGATAATATTCAGCAAGTATGGAAATATTTAGGAGCCAAACCAAAAGTTTTGAGGATGACTTATACTGGGAAGACAGATATAAATTGGCACTGCCGAAGTAACACTAGGCATATAGTCATTACACAGCATTCAGTATCACCCACTATCCAAAGTAATTTTTTAATTTTGATGTTTACATTATGTTTATTGGATTATCTGGATCTAAAAAATAAACAAAAATGAAATGAAAAATTTGTCACCTTTAATAGTATGCATAGTCAAATTTCAGCTGCACATTATAAAAACAAGTCAAAGTGATTTACAAAATAAAGCCATTTATAATTTCACATAAAGAGTTAAGTTTGGTTGGTTCACTGGCTCAAAAATATCCTCCCTCAGAACACACTAAAAAATAAACATAAAGGACCTTCACGGGGAAGCCAGGATGGCTCAGTGGGTTAAGCACTCACTTTGCAGCACAGAGGACTGAGGATCGAATCCCGCCCCGGTCTGTGTGTACCCACATGCTAAAATGGGGTGTGCCTCCCTTGCAGGAGGCCCCTAGCCCAGTTCCTGCCAACCTGTGTGGAACAAAACCATGTTGAAAACTGATGATGCACAACTATGGAGACTGCTTCGGGCCCTTCCCCTTAGCCCTGTCTGTCTCTGTCTCTATCATTCTCTGTCTGTCAAAAACAATAATATGAATCTTTACAAAAAAACAACCTGCAAACAAGCTTTAATTATAATCTTTCCTATCTCAATAAATGACATTATCATTTGTGCAGTTGTCATAACTATTTCAGCTCTTTCTCTCATTTTATTCACCAGTAATCCTGATCTGTTGACCTTTGAAATACATACAGCATCTGACTTAATTTTACTAAATCTATTACTAGCATCTTGATCCAAAACAACATTTTCTCCTGCAGAATTATTTTAATAGCTTCCTAATCTGTCTCTCTATTTCAAATTTTATATCTCTTTAGTCTGTTCTTAACTGTAGGTGATCCTTTTATAAGTAAATCAAATATGTCACTTCTCTGTTGACAGTCTTCCACTGTCTGCTGATTTCACTAAACCTTATAATTTTCTAATGCTGCGTTGTCCATTTTAGTAGTCATTAGCCACAGGGAGCTATTGACCACTTGGTATGTGTCTGGTCCAAATGAAGGTATGCTGTTCTTTTTCCCTAATTTTAATTTTCTATTTACTTTTAATTGTTAAATGAGATGACATTGGTTGGTAAAAATCTCACAGGTTCAGGTGTACAATTTTACATTACATTGTCTATGTATTGTATTGTTTGTTCACCATCCAGAGTCAGTTCTCCTTCCATCATTGTATGAAAGGTTTATTTTTAAGTATAAACACACTCTAGATTTGAGAGATGTAGTATGACAAAAAAAAAAGCTAAACATTTTAATAATGTATATGTTGATGACATGTTTAGAAGTTAATGTTTTGCATATATTGGGCTAAATAAAATATACTACTAGACTAATTTGGTTTTCTTTTTCTTTTATATGTAGCTACCACATACTGTGAAATTATATATGAGCCTTGCAGTATATTTTCTATTGATCTCTCTGCTATAGGATTTGGCCCCTGTTACCACTCTGAGTTAATGTCTTACTATACTCCTCCCCCTTTTTCATTGCATTCCAGCTATGTTTTTGTAACACATTTTTTTTACCTTCCAATTGTAACCAAAAACACCAGGCATGCACATTTTTGATAATTTTTAGGGGTAATTTTAAGTTTTGTGTAAATAGATATAATTTGAAATCTTTTTCAGAACAAAAAATACAAAATTATTACTATAAAATAAGGTAAAAAGTAAATATTTATTAGAATACAAAAAAATTGTAACAAATTATAATTCTTTTTTTTTATATTTATTTCATTGTTTTTAATAGACAGAGAGAGACAGAGAGAAGGGGAAGGGCCAAGAGTAGTCTCCAGAGCTGCATGTTATCATTTTTGGACATGGTTTTGTTCCATACAGGTGAGTGGGGGCCACACAGGGTCAACTGGAAGGCGTGTCCCCTCGAGACTGCAGCCAAACTAGGGGTCTGCACAGGCCAGGGACAGGATTCCATCCTCGGTCCCCAGGACTGCAAAGTGAGGACTTAACCTGCTGAGCCATCCTGGCTTTCCCAGATTATAATTCTTAAAAAGCTAAAATAAAAAATTTTTAAGCCTATCAAAAACTCTAGACTCTAGGGGATCCTGGGATAGCTCAGCAGGTTGAGCAGAGCTTGCCTTGCAGATTTAAGTAGAAAATTCATTCAATATATAGTTTTAAACATAAAGTAAGATTGTACAACAGGTTTAGTGTAACTGATTCAGTGATATCTGGTCCAAATGATAAATTAGGAAAGGGACCATTAGAATGTTTCTTTTTCCACAAAAGGCAATTATTATGAAAATGTATCATAAGTATAGTTAAGAGTTTATAATAATACCAAGACAGTATTTGTGTACATATATACTGCTATATAAAACTTTCTCAAAGAAATAAAAATTGTCTCAGTAAACCAAATTTTAGGATTTAAATGGGAAAATAGAAAAATCCATTTTTCTATAACCTTAAATTTGATCTAATTTCTCAGTCTGTGTGATGCGTCTCTGTAAATACTGCATCATGTTTTATCTATTTCTGAGAAGGCAAAGCCAACAGAAAAGCATCTTTTGGTATAGTTATTTTTAGAAAAATACCAGACTTTCCATGAATTTTCACTGCTTTAAAATGTGATTTTGAGATGTACTAGATTTGTAGGTGGGACAGATTTTGAGGATTTTTAACTTAAATGCATTGTAATTATTTTTCTTTCCTTGACAAACTTGCAAGGAATCTCTCTGTTCCTTACAAAACACTTCTGTAGAAACGGAGCTGAACTGGCTACAGCTTTATATATAGCTTGACTTTCCCTGTGGGAGATGAATAATAATTGTTTTGTTTCCAGAGCATCACAGAGTAATATGAAATTTGCAGAGAATAATAAACAGAATCTAGGCTTATCTCCTGCCTCTGACTCATCAGTCAGATCGAATGAGCACTGGATGTCGTACAAAGTGAGTATAATGTTAACTCCCTGTACTCGAAATGAAAATATTTCACCTGCTAACATATTTCAAAATGACTTTTGAAAGAGATGCCTTGCTTTGGTTGATGTTACTTTATTCACTATATATTACAGAAACTGTTATTTATCAAGAGGGTTTTCTGTTGTTACTTTCCTCTAAGGTTTAATGTTTGGCTAAAAGAGCATGCTTAAATCTACATTTTCAATAAATGTAAGTAGTTCATAAAATCTTAAAAATATATTTTATTGTTGACAGAGGGGTGTTTCAAAATCCCTAGTGTGTGGTATGAATATGTGTGATTGTGAGGATGATACATCTACTTAATTTCTAGGGTTGAATTACAGTTAAATTTCCTGGTTCCAGAGTACCTAGGTTTGAGGATAGAACTCCGCTTTTCCTCTCCTTGTGATCTTGTCAAAGTACTACACATTGAATATAATAAAGATAATAATTAACCCTATCTGATAGTGGTGCTACAAAAATGAAATGAAATAGCCTGAGCAAAACTCCTTACACAGTGCCAGACACATACTGGATATTTAACAAATTATAGATATTAATGAAAGTGAATTTATAGCACAGTGAAAACATGCTGAGCTGTAGTTAAAAAACACTATTACTTAACCACCTCTGTGACCTTGAGAAAAACACATTAATGCTCTGAATTCATTTTAATATCCACAAAATGAAGGTTTTCATAAGTTCCTTGCATATCAAATAAAACTGACATAAAAACAAAATATAGTAATATATAAGGTTATGTCACACAGTCAGATGATTTTTTATTTAAGGGTCTATTCATTTTATTATCTCTCTTCACACACAAATTCCTCTAAACTCATAAAATTAGTTGATGTTTTCTACATAAGACCATATTTGAAATGAATTGGAAACTCAAATTCAAACTGCTGGCAACAATATGCAGAATTTACATGTATATAAATAGTTTTCATGGCTTGTCTTTTTTGGAAATGTGCTTTTTAATGCTATTTTACCTTATTTCTAATAGTTAACTATCAACCATGTAGTGAAAATAGCTTATTTCTCCAACCATTTACTACAAGTGCTATATTTCTTTTATCCCTTTGGAATACCCTGGTTATAAAATTTAGCATAGAAAAAGAATGAAATTGGATGTATAGCTCAACTACCGGTAAACTATTTTGGTCACCATATCTCCCAGGAACAACTTGATGTAGATTTATAATCCATCTTTAAAATTGATGAACCTTAGGAATTAGGATGGAAATGAAATATTTAGGCACTCAAACTTTAACATGAATTAAATATCCAAATAGAATTCAGAAGGCTAGCTTAGAAGAAATAATGAAAAAAAGGTAAAGAGTTGGTTTTCTGTCTGATTTATATTGCTGCAAAGAAACTTTAACTTTTACATACTGGACCGAAATATATATTACTGGCATATGAACTTCTATTTCCACTCAGTATTGCTGGGAATGTGCAAGTCAATTGATCTGAATGAATCTTTTTTGTATATTCCCAAGTACTCCAATTTCTTCCATACAATCCACTTGTTTTTTGTTTTGTTTTTGTTTTGTTTTTTTTTTTGGGGGGGGTTGTTTTTTAAGAGAGAGAGAGAGAGAGAGAGAGAGTGTGTGTGTGTGTGTGTGTGTGTGTGTGTGTGTGTGTGTGTGTGTGTGACTGTAACAGGTGACTGGCAGCTCAGCTATCTCCATAGAGATTAATAGAATGTGATTTGTCATATACTTTCAAAGTAGAATAAGGTGCCAGTTTCAATGGTACTCATTTCTAGAGTATGAGACAATTTTGTCCCAATCTTTAAGTATTTGGGGATGAAATCTATACAAAACAAAAACTCTATACAAAAAAAAAAAAAAAAAAAAAAAAAAAAAAAAAAAAAAAAAAAAAAAAAAAAAAAATCTAAATAAAAAAAAATGTATTTAAAAAAAAGAGGGGAAGCCGGAATGGCTCAGTGGGTTAAGCGCTCACTTTGCAGCACCGGGGACCAGGGATCAAATCCCGGCCCTGGCCTGTGTGGAACCATATGCTGAGCTGGGAGCTCCCCCAGTTCAGTTCTCTCTCTGTCTCTGTCTCTATCTCTCTCTCTCTCTGTCAAAAATAAATAAATAAAAATATATTTTTTTAAAATGTACATTTTCAATAAACAGGATATTCAAAATGCCATTTCATGGAAGCTAAAATATAGCTACTATTTTCCAGTAGATGATTCGTTTGTGTGGGAGGAAAGTTCTCAGTGGTATTTACACACACTGTACAACTGTTTTGTCCTGGACTACTTTGTCAAGGATATTTGCATAGGAAGCAGCTTGAGAAGACAGAGACCGTGTCTCCCTGTGAGTTGGTGGGAATATTTGTTTCTTGACCAGAATAATATACATAATGTTTCCTCCCTCTGATGTAGATTGCAGAAAACCAAATTCAAGATTCCACAGCTGTGACTCAGACTCATTTGGACTCTGAGGGCAAAAGTAACTGATGCAAACGAGTTCAGGCTGCCCATGGTGTGTGTCATACAGTCCTTGGTCTCTACCCCAGGGGTCACTGGCCTTTAGCCAGTACCATGAAAACATGGCAGGCAACAGAAGTAAGGTAAAAATCTCAGCCTCATCATTATTTTTGATGGATTCACTGTGATCCAACAGTTATTTATTGAGAGCTTAATGTGCAAGTGTCTGTGTTCGATGTTGCATGCAGAGAAATACAAAGAGATTACATGCAACGTATTCTAAAGGTATTTACTACTAAAGGTGGAGAGGGGAAGTAAGCAACACCCAGAATAATGTTACTCAGAGGAAAAATGATTTATTCTGACACAACTTTAAAAAATTCTAAAAAGCTCCCCAAACAAAGAAAACTACCATCATCACCAACAAATTTTGATAGGTGCCAGATGGGTAGTATTGTGGTAAACAAGTACCCAGACTAATAAAATTACAGGAATTCTTGACCTGTTTCTATAACAACAGGTAGATAATTATGGCTGAATTTGATAATATGTAGAAAACTGTGCCTGAGTATGAAATTTAAAGTCAATTTAGGACAGATCAAGAAATGAATGATGGCTAAGAAAAGAAGTTTGGATCCTATATTTGTCAGGAGTCAATTTCTAGGACACCACACACACACACACACACACACACACACACACACACACACACGGCTTTATTGCAGGGAACTGGTTTACACAATTGTCAGAGGAGGGACCTCCTTTAACC
>PVKE010039019.1:0-15202 GCA_004027555.1 Craseonycteris thonglongyai
TATAGAATGTTTGGGGAAAAGATATGTGTCTAATTTAAGGTTAGACAAGACGTCATTCTTGGCTTACCCATTTACTAAGAAATCCTTATTTCCTTACAACACACAATAGAAACACAGAGAACAACACTTAATATTCTTTGGACTTGCGATCTTGTATTGCTTCAATGCTATCATTGTGTATATTAATGATCATTATACCTACCATATTGTTGAGTTAAATCTATGTGGATTCTAAAGCTTACCTTAAAATTTGTTTTATTTTCTGATTGATTTTAGTGGGGGATTTTTTTTTTTAAAGCTGAATTCCTCATGAATTTATATACAGTATAGATATCTTTCTCCTAAAATAATAGAAAAGACCCTAGCTTGAGAAAAGGTAGGAGAATCTGTTTGAAATTTTTGACCATGTGGGTTCTAGATAAGATACACTTAATATTATTAGACACCTATTTTCCAGTCTGGAAAATTACTGATAATGGTCTATGAGATTAATAAATAACATTGTATTGGTCAAGTTTTCCATAAATATAGAAGTTTCAAATTTAGGTACAAATTTAACAAATAATTTATCAGTAAAAGTTATTTTTTTTTTATTACACTATGACAGCTTTTACATTTACAAAGTTAGAGAAAAATAGCATAATTATTTAACATATAAACATAACCTAGATTCTATTAACTGATATATTACTACAATTTTGATCTATTCTATTTTTCTTCATTCTGAAGTGTATTAAAACATTTCATTTTACTATTAGGTATTTCAGTAGATATCTAACAAACTATAAATAGACTTTTCTTTACAAAATTAATTGAATTTATTGTTTTTTTATGAAAAATATAGAATGATTGGAGCTACTAGGCTCATATTATTTCATTCTGTTGAACATAAAGAAGGGATTTTTTTTCAAGGATATTTCTCCCTATTTTGCTTTTATTAAAATATTCCAGTTCAGTCAGTTTTTCATAATATGTAATCATTAAAAAAGCCCTGTTTTATTCTTTCTGAGAGCTTTTGGATTTTCTTGCTCAGAGGAAACTCATTTTCAGCTCTATGCTATAGTTGTGTGAAGTGTTCTCATTTTTTTTTCTTTTTGTTCTTCAAAGTACAATTTCTTTAATATCATTGCAGCCATACATTACCAGGCCACAATTTCTTATAAATTCTATCATAAATTAAATAAAGTCATATGTGGGCCATTTATGCTTAACCTGATTTAAAAAATGATTTATTAAAGAGATAGAAGAGGGGAATATTATGAGCATCAAAATCAATTATGAGCATATTGACCATCAGATGATTGTGTGTAATAGTATATTAAAATGCACTAAGTATAAAAAGAAAGACTTTCATTGATATTAAATTAACACTTGATAAGCTTAGAATAGTATTTAAAAAGTTATAAACATTTAAATAAAATATTTTACTTTCAGCCAGAATTATAATTTCTATAATAATTTTAGGCTATACAAATGTCATCATAAGAAAAAGTTTATGATATTTAATTTATGAGAGCATTTCTTGTAATATTCATGTTTTAGGGAAAAACATTTTATTAGAATAATTTATTAGGAAGCTGTTAAGCCATTGATATCACACATTACTATTGTCTTTATCATCTGGAAAATTACTGCTATAAAAATTTGGAGATACAGGTTTACTTAATTATTTGCAAGAAATAATATTAATACATTAATCTTTTTTAAAGGAATATTATACTCATAAGAATGTTGAGATATGTCTAAGCAAATAAATTCAATTAGGACTATTTTGACTAGAAAATTTTTTTTTGTTGTTAACAAATACATAAGAAATTATTATCCTAGTATAACAAGATGACCCTATTGGAATTGCTCTTATGAGCATTTTCTTCCTCCTTCTCTTCATTCCCTTCTTTATTCAAATAGTTTTATGTATTTTCTTTAGTTTGCACATGAGACTACACTGTAGGATTTCATTGGATCAAAGTTCTCACTTGCCACCTCTTAACTACTTAGAAATATGAGTAAAAAAAAAAAATCAGGAAATATTACCCATAACTGACATTAAGGTGGTCATCATCCTCAGTTTAAAAATTCCTTTAAAAATATTCATAGAAGATTTGACATACAACTTTATCAGTTTGCTAATATCTCTGATTCCATTTAGGACAGTCAAGAAAAATATTTTCAAGTAGATCATTTCCCTGACATAAATGGATTTGAAAATGATTTTCCAAAAGCTAATCATTGAAAAATTCTAGTTGCTACATTTTGACTCCTAAAATAAGATTCTCATAAAAATAATTAGAAATTTGATTTCTTTCCAAAGTAAATGCACTAATACTCTGGTACAGGTCTTTTATAGGGAAGAATAAGTTAAGGATAACACATATCAAAGAGTTGAATCTTTGTAAAGATGACACTCTTCTCTTTTAGAATGGCTCTAAGTGATTCTGCCAGAGCCAAAGTCTGCATGTACAAACTAGTTTGTATGTGATGGGTTTGACTGACAGGTTGGATCAGTTGAGATGTGATATTGGGATCAGAGAGGAGGAGGAAATAGGTTATACTATCCACTCAAGTCAATCAAAGAACTTGATTGTTTTTTCAACTGTCTGATCCTGTCACTGACTGTCAAGTCAGTCAAAATAGCGAAACTAGTTTTGCATGTAAGCTGAGCTTTATTTTATGAGCTCTATTATATCACTCTTGCAAACACAGACATAACAAATGTTTCATATCATCTGTTGAAAACTATACCCAAATGTTGTTGGGTGTGGATGTGTGTAGTAGAGAAACCAAGCTGAAGTCAAATCCAACACTGTATTCCTATTGGATGATATTATTTGACAGAAACTTCAATAATTGGTAAGGGCCATAACTAAATTGCTTCTTTACAAAGATATTCAGCATTATTTTCTCTGTATTCATTGGATTTAAACTAGCAATAATTCTTGGATTTTATTGAGGGTTTATATTAAATAGCTATAATATATATATATATATATATATATATATATATATATATATATATATATTATAAATAAAGTCCTTTACGTGCTCAATCTAGTGCTTCTCTCTGGATTTTATTAAGATTGTAATATATATATATATATATTACATATATATATATATTACATATATATATATTACAATCTAATAAAATCCAGAGAGAAGCACTAGATTGAGCACATAAAGGACTTTATTTCTGTCCTCTTGAACAGGTTGCTGTGTTGAAATGCTCAAGTCCAGGTTAAGCTCAGCAATCCAACAAACTAGCTGGGTTAGGACGCAAACTTTAAATTATGTGGACTACTCGTTTTTAGTTCTTATGAAATTGTTTTATTTAACTAAACATAAATTCTATCTGTTTGGTCCATGTGGCATGTTTTGTTGATAAGGTATCAGCTAAAGCAATGCAGTTAATATCTAAGAGGCTGTTTTCACATTTTGAAAACTGATTTTAATTTCTATGCCTTCATCATACTTTCTGTCATATGTTTCTCTCAAATGACACATAATGACATGGGCATGCTTAGTGGTTATTGAGTATGTATATATATGTGTGAGGTTCAGTAATAATTCATATAATGTAAGTGTGTATTGTTTGCGATTGTTTTGTGTACATTATCTAACTTGCTTTTCAAGATATCCCAGAGATATGTATCATTGAAGCTATTAAATAGATAAATAAACTGAGGCTTGGGAAAGTTCAATAAATGGGCAAGTCGGACCAGCTCAAGAGAAACAGAATAAGCAGTGGAGTCCAGTGCTCGCTGCTGTGTGGCTCACTGTTGCTCTATAGCTTTGTTCCTTTTAGGCGATTCATATGTCAACCCTTTGGAATCAGGAGGTTTTCACTTCTCATAACAATTGGTATTAAGTATTACCTGTGCGATAAAATATATTTTTTTTTACTTCAATACTATTGTACAATAATAAAAATTTTTTCTTAAGATTTATTTTATTGTTTTTGAGTGAGACAGAGAGAGACAGAAACAGAGAGAGAGGGAAGGGCCCAGAGCCATCTCCATAGTTGTATGTAATCGGCTTTCGATGTGGTTTTATTCCACACAGGTGGGAAAGGGCCAAGCAGGGTGGGAACTGAGCTGGGGACCTCCCACAAGCGAGGCACGTCCCCTGGAGCCAGGGGCCGAACTAGGGGGCAAGAACTGAACTTGGGGGGCCTCCCACATGGGAAGCACACCCCAGTAAAGCACATGGGTCCACTTGGTTGGGGCTAGGATTTGATATGGGCTGCAATGCGAGCACTTAAGCCACTGAGCCATCCTGGCTTCCCCAGTAACAACTGTTTAACTTGGTTATCTTAGGTTTGGTGAAAATATAAGATGGTTTATAGCAAATTATTGCATTATTCAGTGACTAAAATACTTAAGCTTTCTTACATGATTTGTCTCTGGTGTTGGGAAGTATATGTTTATGCTGTGTCATAGAACTCTAGAGTTTCCTTGAATCATCCATATAGGACTATTTTGTTTTATTTTATTTTTTTAAATATAACAACAACTTAAACAAATGTTGCTCTACAAAGTTAATGCTGACCTAGGTTCCTGTGAAGGTAATAGTAACTGCAAGAGGGCTCATCACAGACAATGGGGAAAAGAAAATCAAGCCTATATTAAACACGACAATTGGATATAACAAGTGGAATGTTTATTAGAGCATATTAATTTTATATCAGTTTACTTTTCTATTAGAATTCTTCAGGTAAATTTTAAAGCACCTATCTGAAAACTGGGTTTTTTTTTCAAATTCTCTTACTGAAAGAAGTGAAATATTGGCTGCCACATAAACCATGAAGAAACTGAAGTTTATCTAAAGTGTAGGACTTTTTGAAATCAAGAAAAAGCATTTGACTGAATGTTTGATCTGTATGTGTTTGAAAAGTTGATTGATAAAGAATATCTCAGAAAATAATTTCTGTTTTTTTTTCTTAAAATTAGCATTTTTTGAATGCAAAAGTTATTCATTTCTTACCGTTTTGTTGAAAATCATTAAGTTTGGTGAGCCTTTAGATATCTAGATGTTGATTTAATGTTTTATTTTAAGCATATTTCTAAAACTTGTACTTACTATGCAATTTGATTTTCAGTGGATACAAGAAAATAATTTGGGTGTCAATGTGTGCTTTAAATGTTTGATAAAATAGTATATCTTTATTTAAAATTTCAGTTATTTTTTCACTTTTCAAGATCATCTTCTTCATCAGAATCACATAATTTTTTTGGTAATAAGGGCCTTAGAGTAAAACAAAAACTTTAAAATAAAATTAAGAAAAGAAAAAACAAATTCTAGTCCTCCTGGATCAGTTACTTTTATTCTTAATTAGGTGCTTTAATGTGATGCCTTATTCTGTTCTTTGAATTTTTAAAATAGAGGTAACCATGTTAGAATCTTTTTATCTGTTTTTACCTATGTATTTTGAATATGTTATCTTAAAATTTTTCTCTTTTCTTGTAGCCTAAGGACGGTCTTGCTTCCATTCTTTCGCAGTCTGAAACCCTGAACTAGTGTTTTAATTCCGATCCTGTTACGCTTCTTTGGAGTGTCATTTTTTTCTGTATGGTTCTCTCTCATAGTTCTCTTTGTTTTCTCTTCACTATTTCTTGTCCTTATGCACTATCTCACCAACACACTTTGTGGAAGTAGGTTATCCCAATCTTCTCTTTAATTTCTTAGAGTCTAGTCTCTCTACTCATGGCTGTATTGAAACTTCTCTCCAAAGTCTTTTACTACTTTACCCAGTCCTTGTTTGTATAGCTTACAAATTAGTGACCATTTGATCCTCCCTGAATATTTCTCTTCCCTTGAGTATAGTAATATTGTACTCTTTTAGTTCTCATCCGTCTTCAACCTTGCTGTGCTGTTCTTTCCTTCATGAATTCATTGATTTTTTTTTCCAGTGACCAATTATTGCATGCCCATTATGAATCAGGCAATGTTAGAGCAACTTGGTATATAGAAATGACTAAGAAAGAAAATGCCCAGCTATCATGCAGGGGCATGCTGGTGGAAAGAGAGCAAGTGAATAAGAAATAGGATTAATAGAATTGAAAATGGTGGGTTTTTAAATATTACAGAAAAGTAATATTAAAGCAATTGTGTGGAGGTTAATTGGAGCAGGGAGAAGTCACTTTTGAAGTGACGTGGTCAGGAATGTCCTCCCTTAATGGGTGATGCCACCAAAAGAGAGGCCGTCCTCTAAAGACTAGAGTAAGAGGTATCCTGAAAGTGCAAGAACAAGTGAAAGGCTGAGGCACAAGAATGATGAATCTCAAAAGAATGGTTTCCAATTTGTGTTGGAAAGTAGTTTGAGGCAATGGGAAATAAAAAGATGGAGACAATGAGTCTGATTTCTTTCCAAAAGTTGGCTCTGAAATAAAATAGCAATATGAAGCTTCTTAAAAATAGAAATATTGGGGAAGCCAGGATGGCTCAGTGGGTTAAGCGCTCACTTTGCAGCGCTGGGGACCAGGGATCGAATCCCGGCGTCGCCCGTGCGGAACCATATGCTGAGCTGGGAGCTCCCCTAGTTCAGTTCTCTCTCTGTCTCTGTATCTCTCTCTCTCTCTCTCTCTCTCTCTCTCTCTCTCTCTCTGTCAAAATTAAAACAAATAAATAAAAATATATTTAAAAAAAAAAAAGAAATATTATGGTGCATTTGTGTGCTGCAGAGAATGACCTAGGACTGAGGGGTGGTAATTGTAGGAGGAAATTCTTTCTGTGTTGGTATTCTGGGCTCTCTGCTGTCTGTAACATGCATGCCTGTCATTCTCCTGCAGCCTCATAGTGAACTCTCTTCTCGCTAGGTCACTACATATTCTGCCTTCTCTCCCAAACATTTTGCAACCTATGGAATCTATTTCATATTAGTGGTATCACCATTCTGCCTTTCGTTCATGATCAAAGCTTTATAAGAATAATTAGTTATTCCCTTTCATTCACTATTGAGTCAAAATCCCTGTTTATTGCTACTTACAAACATTCAGTAGCCAGGGCCTTTGTCATTTATGTCACATATGTCTCCTTTTCCTATTAATACTGAAACTTCCTTGGTTCAAACTTTCATTACTTCTAGTCCTAGACTACGGAACAAATGTGTCTGCCCCTCTCTGGTATTCATCCCTCCAATCCATGTATATTCTGAAACCAGCAATCTTAATGAAAATGTTTCACCAATTTCACATTAGCTGGAGATGGAAGCATAGACTTCCTAACCTGGCCACTAAGGTACACGTGAACCAGTCACTCTTCCTTGTACTACCTTTTCTACTTCTGGGCTTTTGTTCAAGCTATAATCACTCGTATCCTTTCAAGTGTTGTTTTCTTCCAGTGAAAGAATGTCATCATTTTTATATCATAGAGTATTAATTACATTGTATTCTTCCTTGCATTTTAGATAATCATTTCCATATATTTTCTGTCCCATTTGTTTCTTGAGGCCAGAGCCTATATGATATTTATCAGTATATCACCCTAAATAATGAACACGATGAGTAAATTAAGTATTGGTTGATTGGCCATCTAAATCACTCTCTCTCCAGGATGTGCACCCTTGACCTCTTTATATTTTTATAAATTTATATAATTTTCAGTTAGATTTTTCTACATAAATATATTACAGCTATTTAATCAGCAGGTAAAGGATGAACCCCACCTTTCCTGGCTATCTCTTATAAGGTTCTCATTGTAATTAATGAAACTGCCATCTGTATATAACTTAAACTATGAAGTTCAGATGACTTGAGTTAATTGCTACAGTTGATATGATTTGATTTTTTATAAGTTTCTGGAATCTGCTCTCTTTCGGTCTTCCCTTTATCATTTCCAAGTTCAGGAGGCACGAAACAGTCAAGGTTTCACCACATGGCCGTCATAGCTTTCTGTAAGTTTTCTATAATGTAGCTTTTGTGGACTCCAAGAACAAAGATTCACTTGATGTGAACACCAGGAAGGAATTTATCTGTTGAGTTGGTCACCCATAGCCAACCAAGGGCCCAGATTTTGTGAGTACAAGTTTAGCACCATTTGCTGATGGGCTCCTTGGGTGCTCTGTGTACCCGGAAAAAGCGCTGAACTCTTGGGTTCCTGCTTTGTGCCCCACTTGTGTATTCCATCAGAGTCAACTTTTGCCTGGAAACCCTGGTTCTGTCTTTCTACCAATGAACTGAAACTTGCCCCATCCAATTAAAACAACACACACAAATTGTATCTTTGTTTGCATCTGTGCCAACCAATCAGAATTGCACAATTTCATTATCTCATGTACATAACAAGGCCCTATTTGGGAATCTGGGTGGGACCTTTTAGTATTAAAGTTGCCTCCTCGTTGTCTGGGGGAATACAACTGAGGTTGCTACCTGAATGTTTGTGTTCCCAGCAGCAGCTCCTTTTGCTCCAATAAAAGCTTTTTATTCTTTATTATGGTCTAAAATTACATTTGGTTTATGCATTCCAACCTTGTCTCTGTTTTTGTTTCTCAACAGTTAAGTCTAGTCGCATAGGGTCCCTTTCTGCCCTTCCAGATATTGCTTGTACTTACCTGTCCCATTGTCTTTGCATTTAATGTCTGCTTTTCCCACCAGAAAGCCTCCTTCTTGATTTTGGAAGTGTGTGTGTGTGTGTGTGTGTGTGTGAGAGAGAGAGATGTGTGTCTATGATGTACAGTAGATTATAAAGTCAAAATATTTCTTATTTGATGTCTGACCCATGATCCCCTTTCTCAGAATCCAGTGGAACACCCAAAAAAGCCTTTAGATTTGAATTTGCCTCATCATTTTAAACATACTTCTGGATTTATATATAATTTTAAATTCATATGTGATTTTTTTTAATTAAAAAAAACCAAAACTTTTATTTACCAAAACCACTTTCATCTAGCACATATATTCTACACTTTCCAAATCCAAGTCATTGTGTTTGGAATATATTTTCTCTACTTACATGGACAAATTAACGGAAAAATGTGTATAACAAAGTCCTATGATAGCTGTTACTTATGCTCATGGTCCATTTTGATTTCTGCATAGCTAATCGGATTGATTGCTGCTTCATCAATTAATATGTCTGAAAATTCCAAGTCAATAATAACCATGAACAGTTCAGCAATATCAGTGAGATGCAGCCTAATTGTATATTTGGAATGTAGCTTAATGTGAAAAAATTAATCTTTGTGTTTTTGTGGTCTTCAGCAGTTCTGTTAGTTGTAAGTGACACATCTGACACAATTATGCGTTGGTAAAGGCAGTGTGATTTACAAGAATACGCTGTTAGGCTCTGATGTCAGGACAAAGGCGACAGCTGCTTCATAGGCTTCCTGTGTTACAGCAGGAGAGAATCCCTGCCCATCATTATATGCAAAAGAACATTAATGCAGTGCATGGAATGAGCATATTAGGGTCTAGAAGTTAATCAGAATTTAACTGTATTTCAAATTTTAATATAATGTTGGTATAATACTTTTGTATCAGTGTCCCATAGTAAATATATATACACATCATTATTTTAAATAGTATGTAAGAATTAAAACCAAGTTTTAAATAAGTGCTTATATAAATTTTTATGTTTTAAATGAATATGAATGATCAGATGTTTGTATTATAGAAAAGAAAGTGTGAGCAATTCATTGTTATTATTTAACTAAAATCTGTTTTTTGTCAAGAAAAACAATACTGAAACTAAAATTGATTTGATCTTTAATGTCTATACAGGTATAAAAGACAAGACATATTAGTGAGTCCTCTGAACATATAAATGCATGTATTATATGTTCATATATGCACAGTTTAAAAATATGTATACTATACATATTTTTGTATACTATATTTGTATTTCCATTTAAAAATAATTACAAAAGGAACTTTGGGATTTATAAATATTCCTGTGGAAAGTCTTTGCATTTTATAGCCAAATTAGTTCAGAGCTAGGCATTTGCTCCTCAGAGCCTAACTAGGGAGAAGACCATTAGCTTCCCTGGGCTTCTGCCTTTGGAAATTAAATATTTAATATTGCTTTGTCTGGGCTGGCTTTGAACAGGATCCTTCCTTCATTTCAGGGCAATGTCAAAATTCATAGAAGAGCAACAACTCATATTGTCTATTGAAATCAAACTTGACGCCTCTGCCCTCCCTTCTCTCAGTTCTGCCCTTGGGATTATGACATCATTATCCTCTCACAACCCCAAGGGTTGTTGTTCATGTTAAAATGAAGTGAGGTTAGGGTTCTAGGAGAGGGCAGTCAAATATTTGAGTACTAATCATGCTTGGGTAGCTGTTATTAATTTTCAGGCAGTAGAATTCTCTTGGTTTCAAAAATTATACCATAGTCATTTAATGTGAATGTGGACAGAGAAGAATATAATTAGGTGAATCACAGAGACAATGTGCTTTTTAGAGCATTCTTTGAAATGAAAGATGCATCTATTTAAAGGTTATCTGGCATATGAAAGGGATATGTATCCCCCAAGGAGAGAAGAGAACTACTTAAAAGGAATCAGGTTTTTATTAGTATTTTTCAATTAAATGTTGCAATCTCTGTAGCCTTTTTTCCTTTTGTAATTTTCATGTTGACCTATGTAAGTGCTTTGTCTGTGTAAAATTTACTCTTTCTAGGCAAGTCATCAGATGTGAGGAGTTTATTGAAAAAGAAACAAAATTAAAAATTCAATGACAGAGGTTCAAATAGTGTCTGTTTAGAGCTTATCTTCTGAATGTCAGGGCTTTCATGGTTATTGGTTGGGGGCTTTTGGGAATGTTCCTTGATGCAAAGGTGGATGATGTCAGCATGAAGTGAAGAAGTGGCTTCCTTTAATTCTGGTGATTGCTTGTATTTAAACATTGGGGATATATCCTTTTCACTGTAACATTCAAAAGTGATGCATTTTTTATATTGATGTTTTGAATTAGAAAAGGCAGAATAGCTCAACCAGATTAGAGGAACTTTTATTTTATCTTCTCTCCCAAAATGACCAATGGAATCACAATGGCTTTCTATGTTATTTGGGTAGATTATATAATCTATTATGATAAATAATATTTAAATAAGTGTCATTAAAATATACGGTATATTTGGGAGAAAAATAATCTTACATAAAATGGTCACTGGGCATGAAAAACAGAGTAGTATAAACACTTTTTTTTTAATCTTAAAACTGAAAAAGTATTATATGACCTGAAAGTCTTCATGAAGCTCTAAAATCTTATAAATTCAATAATATAAGAGAAAAAAGACATTAATGATGTAAGACTTACCTAAAAATAAAATTTGAACTTTAACCAATTATACTTTTAAATATTCTTTTATAATTCAGTACCAAAAATTGGGATATTTTATACCAGCAGATGAAGTAGTTCAGTTATATATGAAACAGAAAGTCTCAGAGATTTAAGAATATTTATTTTAAAATACTTCTGTCATGCTTTCTGCCAAAAATAAAATGTAATTTAAAAGCATTCATTTGGATAATTAAACTTTTTTCTGCTAGAATAATCTGGTATTAACATCCCACACCTATTTGATACTACTGCCCTGAAAACAAAGGCCATGTGGCTATTACTACATCGTATTTTGCCAATTTTGTTAATAAAGAATACTTGTGACTTAAATAATTTTTATAGTTTTATTTCTAAATTAAAATGAATTGAAAAAAAAATATATTGCAGTGAAGAAACTTTTCTGTATTTCTGAACATTTGCTATATTTTCTATCCAGTTTTCTTTTTTTTATAGATATATTTCAGCTAAACTGAAGCTACTTTTCTATTACTCATTTCATCATATATTTTATTTCTTTCTACAGAAAATTAGTATAGCTTTAGATTTTTGGGAAAACAGGCCACCTTAGTCCATCTTCAACATGTACTCCTGCCAAAGTGCAGTCACTGTCTACTATGTAATGCTAGTGACATAGACTTTTACAGTAGAATAATCCATCCCATTTTCTCTTCTATTTTCAGATAGATCGGTAGCTGATAATCTGAGATGATCCAAACTTTTCCTAGTATCCCTAAAAATATGTACTCTTTAATTAAAATTTTATTTCTTTACTGATTTAGGAATTGTTGATATTTCTAATGAAGATGGATTACTAATCTCTAACCAGAAGAACAGGGAAAATGAAAGCTGAATGGGTATATTTAGGGAAATGATATACATTTACATAGCAGACCAGGTGTCATGTGAAATTGTAAACAAACACACACAACTAGAAATGATTAACAGACTCCAGTAATTTTCAATTTCATCTACATTTCTACTTACAAATGTTCTTTGATTTTTCTTTTTGTCTGATGATTAGACTAGAGGTCAGGGATTATTGGCAGGCCTAACAATTCAAATGAATATATTTCACAAACTCCATGTAAGCACCTCCTTATAGTTTTGATGAGTAAATAAAATGCTTCTATTTTTATTCGTAAATTTCAGTAATTTGTACATATTTGATCATGTTTTAGTTGAAGACAGATATCGTCACCAAAACCCTTTACTGGTTGCTGAAAATAGTAATAGTGAAATATCAAAGCTGGAATGAGGTGAATTATTCAAAAAGTTCTATGTACTTATAAGTCAAATATTAACTATGAAACAACGTCTATGTATGGGGAAATAAAAGCATTTGTGAAAATTACACTTTTTAAACAAAATTATGGTCTCATCATTCCATTTTTAATTTTGATGCAAACAATAAAGTTCACAAATCAAAAAGTAAAATAGTTACAGTAATAGCCAAATTTCATTTTAGTTTTCTTGTTTTACTCAAATTCAGCATTTATTTGTTGCTTAATGATAACACAATTTTTAATAAAACTTCACATTTTAGATGCCTTTTTGCTAGTTCAGTTATGTGACAGAAATAGTACCAATAAATAAAAACAATAAACGCTGTCCATTTGACTTTCATAAGAGTAGGAGTAAATCATTATGGATCCCGATTGACAGAGGAGAAAATTGGGGTGCAGACAAGTTAAGTCAGGTGGCAGGAAATAAATAGTGGCTAAGCTAGTATAAAAACATCAATCTTCTGACATCTAATTCAGAGCTTTCCACAACTGCTGTATGATTAATCAATACCAGGAAGCAAGCTAAGTATAAAGAAAAGATCATCCATTTGTATCAGTCTTTCCTACATGTGATTGGAATCTAAAATGCAAAATGCATAAGGAATCAAAGTCAGAAGCTTGGCCTATTTTAGTGACTATTGAACAGAATTTTCTTTATTATTATCAGAAGATTTGAAGATAAGCACAGGCAGTTATCAAGCCCAAATTTGTAAATGATTTTGTAGATATTCTGCTAGAATGTGGAAAATATGCTCTTTCTTTCAGCACCTTATTTTGATTTGCTTTTATTTTTATACTCGGGAAGCCCTGAGATTCGTGCTGAAGTATGTATCTCCCTATGGATTGCAATTGGCAGGGACTGTTTAGTGTTAAAGATTCACATATTTCAAGCAAGATTGGATACATATTTGTGTCAGGAAAAAAAAAAAAAATCTAGGAACTTAAAATGTAACCAAAAGGCAAAATCATGGCATTTGGCAGAAGAACTAGCAGCCGCCCACCTTCCCTATTGAGGTTCCTGTTTTTGTTTTTTGTTTTTTCTCTAAAGCTTAGTGTTCTAACCAAAATTTTGGCAAGCAAATCTTTTTGTATGTGTGTTGGGTATATATTCTACTTTAACACTTCTGATTGAAAACAAAAGATAATCACACAGATAAAGGAATTTAAATCCAAAGTGTGGGTAGGTATTTAATAGAGAAGCAAACACTCTCTTGATGCTGTTATTACACAGAATATATCCATTTTTGTAGATTATAAAAATAATGTTTTCAGTGTGTGAGAATTTCCTTTGCATCCAGCTTTGCTGTAGATTTGACAGCATTATCAACAATGACACGATTTGTTTACAGGAGGTTGGTATAAACAGCAAATGTTCTTCCTTAAAACAGCTTTCTTGTTGAACTTCAACTGAAAAGGAAAATTGTATGTAGAAGGAAGAGCAGAGGAAATAATCTTTATTATGTAGATTAAAATCTGAGGTAGAGGAGAGAGCAGGCTGATGGGATCTTTATGTGTTTGATATTATAAAGATTGTTGTTAATAAGTCTACTGCCTTCTTTTTTTGTATCTAATGAAGGGATTTCAAATTTAATGTGGTTCTCCATATGGAAGGTTATGGATAATCTAGTATAGTGTGACTTAATATTTCAAGATACGATGTGTTTTGTAATTATTTAAATGAAAGAAAGAACATCATATAAAAAACGAGAGACAGAATGAAAACGAGAATGAGTGAATGAATGAGAACCTTTACCTGTCATAGACAAGTATCTGACTTAGGGTGTTGCAATAGACCAGGGGTTCCCAACCTTTTTATACCCTAGGGCGCATTCTAAAATATCGGTAGGGCGGCGGGCACCAGCTATTTCTAAGGATATTTATTATTGAACAAGAATAAAAAATCATAAACAAAAATAATTTTAAAATAATAAATTTATTGTACAAATTATATACACACAAAGAAACATATATACAAAACGTAATACAAAGTAAATAAAAAACACACGAATAAAACCATTTAAAAAAACATAAAAGAAAACATAAAAAAAACCAATCTGTCAGTGTGATCTTTGGCATTGCATTTCATTGGCCAGTGCCTCGTAATTAGGAGAGTATGACGACAACCCTGTTAGCAAACAATTATTAAGATGCTCATTGGTAAGTCGAGATCTGTATCGTGATTTTATTAAATTCATGTTTGAAAACAAAGATTCGCATAAATACGTTGACCTGAAAAATGATTTGATTTTATATGCCACTTTTTTTAAAAATGGGAACGTTTCTTTGTCGACTATGTTCCATAAGTCCTCTGATATTAAGGATTTTAGCAAAATATCGTTCTTAAGGTTCAAAATTTCTAACTCTAGTTCTTCTGTTTTCCCCTGAACAAGGTCTGCAATACATGCAGCTAGTTCTATTACATTTATTTGGCAAGTAAAAGGATCGATACAGAAGGAGACAATTGGCTCGATATTTGTAAACTGCAGAAATCTCTCTTCAAACTGTTTTTGAAGCACTTGCAGGGTCTCAATAAATAATGACACGTTTAATTCATTGTTACCTAGCATTTTCCTCATATATGGGAAGTGCACGAGAGACTTGATATGCAGATGTGATATCAACAAAGTCAATTTCGCTTTCAAT
>PVKE010039020.1:0-15202 GCA_004027555.1 Craseonycteris thonglongyai
TGTTACCAACCAATGTAACCTCATCAAATTTAACAATAAATTAAAAAAAAAAAAAAAGAGTGCAAATCTAAGTTACTGCTGAATTAATCACTAAAAAAAAAAAAAAATAGATAGGATACATAGACAACTCCAGGAAGAAAACTAGTATAAAGCTATTTCAAGCCACAAAATTACAGACAGGTCCTAGAGCTGCTTACATATATGGTCTTGAGCTTACTGTCAGGGTTCCTCTGCACAACTTGTAGGGGTACCAATCTCAGAATTAGTGTAAATTCCACTCTCTGAAACACAGATTCAGCAGGTGCCAGGCACTGAAGTAAAAAGAAATACAATTGGTTTTCAGTGCCCTGTTGTCTGTGAGGGAAATGTATGCTTCTTCTTCAAGAGAAACAAAGGTTTCCTTGTTTTTTTTTTTGAAACTGAAAGAAATGTCTTAGTTGGGTTTTATGGAGTGATAACTTAGTATACAGTGAACAGGATGTACTTGATAATAATAGTATCAAGTAACAATACTTGATAATAATAGTAACAATTGTAGTGTCTCCCAAAGTAAACCAACAGGAGCTTCCAAAGCAAAGCTAGCTAAGTCAGTTTTACTGGGAACCAAAATAGTGTAACACAGTTCTCTGCTGAATTAAGAAGACTGCAATCTAGTTATGTTACCAAAATGTCCATAAAGAAACAAGAAAACTTTTAAGACCATATATAAACAAATTTATGATTTTATTTTACAGATTGTGTACATTAATTCCTTAAAAATCTCTTCATGGATCTGAGGTTAGTCCAGAAAGTCAGGAGGAGGATCTTAGAGATATAAAGGATAAGAATCAATAAAGATCACTTTGGCAAGAATACTTTATTTACTATTAGAATTTGTTGCTTTATAAGTAGTAGCATTATTCTTTGTATAGTCTTATACAGAAAGTAGTTAAGAAAACATTTTATTTTTCAGAAATACACTCAGAGCAATGGACGAAGACCTTTTGGTATTTCTGCCTTAATTGTAGGTTTTGATGATGATGGTATCCCAAGATTATATCAGACTGATCCCTCTGGGACTTACCATGCTTGGAAGGTAAGTCATGATTTTTTTTTTTTTAAGATTTATTTAATTTTTTATTTTTTATTGTTTGAAAGAAGGTGAGAAAGAGACAGAGAGACAGAGAGACAGAGACATAGAGAAAAGTGGGGAGGGCCAAGAGCAGACCATAGTTGTACATCATTAGCTCTGACATGGTTTCATTCCACACAGGTGGATGTGGGGCTATGCGGGGCAGGAACTGAGTAGGAGACCTCCCACATGGGAGGTAAGAACCTTCACCACTGAGCCGTCCTGGCGGCCACTGGTTGCACCACAGTTCAGCACATGGGCTTGCACAGGCTAGGGCTGGGACTCGAACGCCGGACCTCATGACTGCAAGGCAAGCACTCAACCACTGAACTATCCTGGCATTCCCAAGTCATGCATTTTGTAATATAGTAAAAGAAATTGAATAAGTGTATTTACTATAAATGCTTCTTATTGCTTTCAATGACATGACAAAAAATTGTTACATTAAAATGTTGATGGTAGAAATTTTATGTAGCATTTTAGCTAGTTGTCAGTTATGATGGTTTTTGATGGATGGAGAAACACTTTTGTTTATTAATTACAGGATCTTTTTCTTACATTTGAAAATATGGGACAAACCAAGGTGTGTACAAAAGGCCAAGTAAGAGAACTATCCAGTTACAGTTTGTCATTCATTCTTCCAAATTAGTATTGCATCATACAGGTATTTACTTTGAGTAGAAGTACATAGTCTTTCTGCTTTTAATAAAAAATTAAATGAGCTTTTAAACCCCATACTAAAATCTTTAATACATTCTCTATTCTAGGAGAGTCAGAACACCCCAAACTATGAATTTATTCTTATGTGTCAGTACATTGCAATTATCTCCATATAACCCCTGGGGTATAGTGTGTTTTTGGATAAGTTTTTATTCTTGTTTTTCCATACCCACCTACTAACTTGGTTTAATGGTGAACTCAAGTCTAATACAAAACTCTAAGGCCTGGGGAAACTAGTGGCAATTTCCCAAAGTCAATTTTTGTATATTCTCATATATAAAAGTAAGGCTACACCACAGAATTTAATATAAGTGATTTTGACTTTATTAAATGTCTAAATACTTAGGCTTTAAAATAATTATATGAAGAGTTTACTATTATAAAAAGCCAAATAAATTAATTGGGAAATACTGCCTTGATCTTTGAGCTGATAATACTCATAAGTTACTTTTTATGAACCAATTAACCAAGCCAGTAAAACAGTGAATTATTTTCTTTTTATTTTTTATTTATATATATATATATATGTGTGTGTGTATATATATATATATATATATATATATATATATATATATAATATGTATATATATATATATTTTGTTTTGTTTTGTTTTGTTTTGACAGAGAGAGAGAGAGAGATACAGAGACAGAGAGAGAACTGAACTGGGGGAGCTCCCAGTTCAGCATATGGTTCCGGGCCGTGATTCGATCCTTTGTCCCTGGCACTGCAAAGTGAGCGCTTAACCCACTGAGCCATCCCGGCTTCCCCTGGATTATATTCTTATCACAGAGATCTGAATACTTGTGTTAGCTGCACATCTTCTTTTAAACTACCTGGACAATCATAACTGGTCATCAGAAGCTATGAATTTACCTGCTGCAAGTGCCAGACATTTTTCTGCCAGTTAGAAATCTTTACATGTACTACATTACTTGTGCCTCTAAATCTATGCCCTAAACAAATGATTACATTGACTCTTTCTCTAAATATTTTGAAGTCTGCCATCTTCTGTTTGCATTTATCATTACATCATTAAACTGGATTTCAATTTTATAACAATTTTGCATAAACAAGTTTGCATAAATTTCCATTTTAATTTGATGGCTCTCTAGGGTCACACAGAGAGCCATTTATTACTTCAAATTCAATTACGGAATTTGTAAGTTGTTTGGGATTTCTTTTACCATCTCTGTCTGAAGCTGCTCTCTGCTGTGGTGCCTTAAGATCACATGGTAGGGGAAGCTGGGATGGCTCAGGGGGTTAAGAACTCGCTTTGAAGCCCTAGGGACCGAGGATCAAATCCCAGCCCCGGCCTGTGCGGACCCATATGCTGAACTGGGGTGTGCTTCCCAAATGCGGTGAGGCCTCCAGTTCAGTTCAAAAAAAAAAAAAAGATCACATGATAGAGGTGGGGAGTGTGTCAGCAATGTGCGTATGCATGCACACGTACACCCCATTATCATTATTTTACTAATTTTACATATTGCACTCCTTTGCAAGCTTTTTTGGCAAAGGAAGTATTATAAAGCTTTTTTTTTAAAGATTTATTTTATTGATTTTTGACAGAGAGAAACAGAGACAGAGAGAGACAGAGAGAAGAGGGAGGGCCCAGAGCAGTCTCCATAGTTGACATTAGTTTTCCATATAGTTTCACTCCACAGGCAGGCACAGGGCTGCACAGGGCAGGAACTGGGCTGGAAGCCTCCCACATAGGTCCCGGCAAGAACTGAACTGGGGGCACTCCCCAGTTCAGCATGTGGGTCTGCATGGGCCGGGGCCGGGATTCGATCCTGGGTCCCCGGGGCCTCAAAGCAAGCGCTTTTCCTGCTGAGCCATCCCAGCTTTCCCTTATAAAGCTTTTAAAACATCACATAACAAAAAACCTGTAGAAAGTTTTTTATTTTACATAGGTGGTGAGACTCTGGAATTAAGTCATTTTTGTTTGTTTGTTTTATGTTGATACCACTGGTTAATAGCAGAACTGGAATTGGAACTCAGGGTCTTCTGCCTATTAGTCCAGTGTTCTTTCCACTACATCATGCTACCTCCCTTAGGGCAAAGGGTTCTCTATATGTGTTATATAAATTCTGATATTCAATCTTGAGAAGTAGAATAAAATCTTCCAGTTTTCTGTTTTTTGGGGGACAATAGCTCTTTAATTGTTAAATAAAAATTTTTTCTTTTTCTTGTTTTTTTTGTTGTTGTTTGTTTTGGTATTTTGTTTTATTGCTCTTACCTACTATGTCATATAGTCTGATAAAATGGTACAATGGGCTATTGAGGACACAGGTGGTGACAATACTTTTCAGTGCTAGGTTATAGTCTTACAAGGTACAGATAGAGGACTTGGCAAATGGAGAGTAGAAATAGGAATTTAAAAATATAAGCTGTGGCCATGTGGCCTGCTGCAGAAATGATAAGACACATAGCTGGGGATCCTGGGATAGCTCAGCAGTTGAATGCTTGCCTCGCAAATGTGAGGTCTGGAGTTAAATTCCCACCCTGGCCTGTGTAGACCCCATATGCTGATCTGTAGTGCAACTGGTAACCACTGGGATGGCTCAGCGGCGAAGGCTCTCACCTCCCCTGGGAGACCCCTGGTTTGGTTCCCACCCCGCTCAACCCCACATCCACTGGTATGGAATGAAACCATGTCACAACTAACAATGTACAACTATGTAGACTGCTCTGGGTGCTACCCACTTCCTTCTCTGTCTGTCTGTCTCTTTGTGTCTCTCTGTCTCTCTCTAATCTTCTCTCAAACAATATAATAAATCCTAAATAAATAAAAGAAAGATTAGCTATAAAGCAGGAGTGTTCAATCTTTTGGCTTCCCCGAGTCACATTGGAAGAATTGTGTTGGGCCACACATAAAATATACTAACACTAAGGATAGCTGACGAACTAAAAAAAAAAAAAAAGAAAAAGAAAAATAACAATCGCAAAAAAAACACATCCCATAATATTTTAAGAAAGTGTATGAATTTGTGTTGGGCCTCATTCAAAGCTGTCTTGGGCTGCATTTGGCCTGCAGGACATGGGTTGGACACACTTGCTATAAAGGGAAGCAGAGATATGGAATAGTAGCTAGAGGAGAATAGGGGTTCAGGAAAGTTGGTTCTTTTTTTCATTCAACAATGGTGTTGTGCTCTAAATATGTGCTAGGCATTCTTCTAGACACAGAGAATAGCAGTGACTAGAATGAAGTCTACTCTCAGAGAACTTAACAGTATAGCAATGACGGAAAGACAAATAAATATCTGGTATGTTAGATCATGATAGTAACACATGCCACTCAAGGTTTCAGTCAGGAACCAGCAGCATCACCATCACCCTGGGGTTTACTAAAAATGCAGAATGTCAGCTCCCACCCGAACTTCTGAATCAAAACCTCAATTTTAACAAGATCCCCATATAATTTGTACATAACTTAAAGTTTCAGAAATACTTCCCTAGAAAAATAAAGAGTCAGATAAGGGGGAGAAAGAGGGCAAAGTGGAGAAGGTACAATTTTATAGAGGGTAGTCAGGGAAGAAGAGTATGTGAGCAGAAACCTGGAAGAAACTGCCATATACTTACTGTAGTCATGCAGCCAGGAAGTTTATTTGCCTTTTTTCCTTCATTTAATGAAAAATTTCTAAAGAACACAGAAAAATGGGGAGCACAACAGAAGAAGCCCTTCTTGCTTATGGAATCAAAGAGGATAATGGATTAATAATTACTATACTTTATTATAAATTCTAAGAAAATGATGCACAGTCCTCTTTGTCTAAACAGCTTTCCTCTTAACGATGTTCTTTTTTTTTAATTAAAGTATAGTTGACATACAATATTATATTAGTTTCAGGTGTACAATATAGTGATTTGACATTTGTATACCTTATGATGTGATCACCATGAGAAGTCTAGTAACCATCTGTCACATTCTTCTGTGTCATCTGTTGATTTCCTCTAGTGTATTTTTCATTTTCGTTGTTATATTCTGATTTGTTTATTTTTACATCATTTACCTCTTTGTTGACGTTCTCATTGACTTGACCCACTTGTGCAGAGTTTGATAAGCATCTTTATGATTGTTACTTTGAACTCTTTATCTAATAGACAACATACCTCTGTTTCATTTTAGTTCTTTTTCTGGGGTCTTGTCTCATTTTGTTTGTTTATTTGTTTGGAACATATTCTTTTGACTCCTCATTTTGCCTGTTTGTTTCCATTAGGTAGATCAGCTATGTCTCCTGGTCTTGAAAATGTAGCCTTTTTGGTGGTGGGGCCCACTGATGCAATCCCCTCTGGTCACTAGGACCAGGTGCTCCAGAGGTATTCCCTGTGTGGACTAATGTGGCCTTCTGTTGTGGCTGGATGCACTGGCAGGTGAGGCTGGTCCTGGTTGTGAGGCCTGGCCACAACTGTTGTGGGTACACTGGTGTGCAGCGCAGCCTCCCTGGTACATTTGGCTGATTGGTTTGATTGCAACTATTACTGGTATGCTGGTGTGCAGGGCAGGCCTCCCATGAAGCTGGTGGTGAGATCCAGCCTCTAACTGTTGCAGACACAATGCTGTGTGCTGGTGCCCATTGAGGCTGTCCCCCAGGTGTGACGAGACAGAGGCCTGTTTGGGGAGACACCTGTGAGGGCTGAGCCACTGGATGTGGCTGGACAGGAACCACTTTGGAAGGGTGGATTCTCAAGGGGAAGTGCCACCGAGGGGTGAACAGTGTTATCAAGGTTAATGAACAGTGTCAGAAATGGTACCTGGGATGCCAGGCTGGCTCAACATGTTGAGAGCTTGCCTTGCAACCACATGGTCCGGGGATTGAATCCCGGCTCTAGCCTGTGCAAACACACATGCTGAACTGTGGCGTGCAACTGGTAATTGCCAGGATGGTGATGAACGTTCTCGCCTCCCACGAGGGAGGTCCCCAGTTCAGTTCTGCCCCTTGCAGTCCCACACTCACCTATGTGGAATTAAACTATGTCAAAAAACTGATGACGTACAACTACGGAGACTGCTCAGGACCCTTCCCCTTCTCTCTGTCTCTCTCTGTCTGTCTCGCTTTCTCTCAAAACAATAAAATCTTAAAAAAAGAAAAGAAAAAGAAATGATGTCTGCCAATGTCAGACCAGCTAGGCGGAAGAAGAACAGCACTTACATCGCTGGAGGAAATTTGAACAGATCCCTGATCCTCCATCACACACTCTAAAATTAGTCAGTGTGTGACATTCAGGTGCCTTTCAAATGGCTGCCTCTGCACTGGGACTCAGGAAGAGCATGGCCTTGGTTTCCTACAGCCCTTGGGTTCTCCAGACATAAGCCCCACTGGTTTTCAAAGACAGAGGTTATGAGGATCCTCTTCCTAGTTCAGGTGCCCATGCTGGGCCTCAGACCTGTTCTTTAAAAGGGGACCTCCGAAGTTGTGATATCCCTCCCACTTGTGAGTCACCACACAGGGAGCCAAAAGCAGGGTAGGTCCTGACTACATTGCGTCTCTGCCCCTCCCACCTGTCTCAATGTGGTTTTGTTTATACGAAATCTGTTCTGCTAGTCTCCAGGTTGTTCTCAGAGACTGCTGTTCTATATGTCCTTGTAGTTTTGGTGTCAATGAAAGGAGGTGAGCTCAGGGTCTCCCTGCTCTGCCATCTTGAACTCTAAGCCACGAGCCTTGCTCCTGAATGCCAGTTTAGCTTGTCCATGAAAAGTTCTTGTGGTTGGTGCACAGTGCCCACAAAAAACATATCTCCGGATTTCCACATTGGTGGTCTTTTTTATTTTTTCTTTTCTTTCTTCCTTTTGCACCATATTGCAAATTACACCTCCTTTCCTCTTCACGTTTTTTGTAGTCTCAACTCTTTCAATCTCTTCTATCAAGAACTTTGGAGCCATTAAAGCCATAGAAAGCATTGGCCAGGATAAAGCATTGGTATATTTGAAAACCAATCATGCTGTCACTATAGATTATTCATATAGTAACCAAATGAGCTGCTGAAATTTTTGCTAAGTTTTCAAACCTACAATTATAATTTAGTAATTATGCTCAGAAATACTGGGGTAAACTGTAAAACTTTACACTTCACTTAGTAATCATAAATTCCTTCATAGTGCAGTAATATTAATAGTTACCTTCTATTTTTCAAGGCAAATGCAATTGGCCAAAGTGCTAAAACTGTTCGAGAATTTCTAGAAAAGAATTACACAGAAGAAGCTATAGCAAGCGACAGTGAAGCAATCAAATTAGCAATAAGAGCTTTGCTAGAAGTAAGTGATCTAATAGAGCATATCCAGAAAAGCATGATTTTTATTTTGTTTTGTTTTGTTTTGTTTTTCATTTAAATGCTTATTACAACAGAGAAATTTCCTGAAATAATTCTAATATTGTACTTTTTCTACATTAGGTTGTTCAGTCTGGTGGAAAAAACATTGAACTTGCTATAATAAGAAGAAACCAACCTTTGAAGGCAAGTCATTAACAAAGTAGGAAAAATACATCTGTAGTAAAAAATATCCTGACGAAAGTTCAAATGTTGATACCTGTGAATCTGCATTGTAAGCTTTAAATATCCCTTAGCATCCATTGACAATGTCAAAACTTCTTTTTTTGTTCCTGTAGGCTAATATTTATTAATTTGTACGTGCTTATTACAAGCAATTACCAACCCCAGCCCTTTGTGTAGACCTAGAGGTGCTGAGATCTATATAGAGACCTATTCCATTTAGTATATGTTCTTAGAAGTAGGCATTCCTACTGAGTCAGTCCTTCATGGGTTCAGTATAGCATATTCCCTGTGCAGATTCATTCCTGGCACCATATAGCAAGCAATTACTCTTCCCATATTTTCTACATCTTCTGCAACCAAGCTGTGCTTCTAGCTAACGTCTTTCAGCTGCCATTTAATATAATTGTTGGCCCTCCCAGCTTCTAACATAATGTTATCCTTTGTTATGTCAAAAAACCTCCACCATTCTTGATTGCCTACTGGTTTTTATCTGTTTTCTCCACTTTTCACTGAAAAGTGCTTTGAACCACTGTTAAGACTTAAATTATAATGCCTACTATGATAAACTTTCCATATTCCTTTGTGCCAGTTCTAATGTTATTATTTGGATACATTTTATCAACTGTTATGAAAACTGCTAGGCCACAAAAAATAAAATGTTCAGAACAATGTGGTAAATTGTTCCAAACATTATGATAGAGGACTCATTGGATAAAGAACATTTGAAAGACGGTTTACTATTGTTCATTAGATAGAACTTTACAGTATAGTTTGCCAACTAGCTCTCTGTACAAAAACTGTTAAAGCATGGGAAACTATGAAAAGTGTGCTAAGAAGGATTATTTTACATAAACTTTTTCTTTCCTTTGAAGGAAGTAGTGGTGAAATCAGTGCTACATGAAGCAGTAGGGTTTTGGTTTTGGAGAAGGGTTTGTTGTTGTCACTGTTGTCTTGATACCTCATTCCTCCATTTTATTAGTTCACTGATAGATGGAGACATGAGGTTAGGACAGGCTCAAATTTTTAATGAATAAGAGAAATTGGGACAGAGTAATAGGATCTTCCTCTACATGACCCCACATAAATAATCAGGATGCTGAGCATAGAGTGTGGAGATTGGAAATGGTTGAGTTGTCAGCCTTTCTGCCAAGAGCCCAGGGACGTATGTACCAACACAGGAACACAGAACCACAGAGGCCAGAGTTAGCTCCCCAGCCCCCTCACATGCGTACATACACACCCAGATAGATACACACACAATTATACATCTGTTTTTACTTATGAGTGGTAGGATGGTGTGTGTCCTAGCAACAAACATATTATTCTTTGCATGGTATTTGAGGATAAGCTGTTGGCTAGATCTGGATTTAAGTTCTAACAGATCTCTTTGTTTAACAGTATGATCTTGAGCAATTTGCTCCCTTCTTTGATTTAAATAAAACAACTCTTTTGGATTTGTAGTTAGGGAGTTGCAAGTAAAGCAGTGTGAATCATCGTTTCTCTAACTTTTGGGCTAGTCTGTGAGCTGATAAAATAGTCAAACCCTATCAGAGAGTCACACAGTTAGGTGGGGTAGTGGGAGTTCAGTGATAAGTTATTTGCTCATGAACTGAATGAGTCTTGCAGATCAGAGTTACATGCTTTTAAAGGATATGTAATGCAATATCACATATTGCCCTGCTTTTTTAGCACAATAATAGTGGAAATGTCAGAGTTCTGTTTTGCCCATAATAGTTACAAGTATGTTACTTTTAAACTTTTTGAAACATTTCATTTTATATTTGAAGTTATATCAATATAAAGCTATATATAGAAAATAGAAATTTATAAGATATAGTAGGGTTTTTTCATATTGTAAATATTTAGAGATTATTGGTATAATTGCAATATTTGTAATTTTTTTTCTTTTTAGATGTTTAGTGGCAAGGAAATTGAATTACAAGTAATTGCAATAGAAAAGGAAAAGGAAGAAGCAGAAAAGAAAAAATCAAAGAAGATTGCCTAATTCTTAATATGAACACTGGGATCTTTTAATGTTTTGTTGTACTCCTTAAAATTATTTAATTTTAAAGGAAATAAGTTGATTTGTGGCATTATATTTATTAGTTATACGCTGTTTTGAGAATTCTAGATTTGTGGCTGTCTTTAGTCTGTCACATGGACATACATACATTAATGAGAAATTAAAAAAATATATATATCAGTAATTGTTGAAAGCAGTTATAATTCCACATAAGCCTGAGACTATATAATTTATTTCTCTTTGTATGTAAAAATTTAAGAAAAAACTTTAATTTCAAAACTTTTAAAAATTAATAATTTGGTGAGATCTGAGTATTGACTATCAGGCAGAGATACCTATTTGAAAATAAACTAAATATAATATTGAGTTGCATTTCTAAATGAATGATAAAAAATGTTGTTGTTTGTTAATTGTCAAAATTTTGTCAGTCTTCATTTTTAAATATTTTATCATTTGTTTTATCATTTTATTTGTTTTCATTGTATAAGTTGCAATATATTGTTTTGTTTATAGCACAAATATTAAAGGCCTTATCTACATAAGCAATTAAAGTGTGGTAAGAGCTTTTAAGGGCATCTGACAGGGGGTACTATATGAAAATAAGGAAAGAAATGAATACACGTAATTCTTAGTTTTTATTTTTATTTTATCTTAAGTATGTACGGTGTGTTAGATTTGTTACATGTTCCATCAAATACTTTGAGTGCTTATTATAATGTGCTTGGCATTGTGCTAGGTTGGAGAGAGGAATAAAAGACATATAAAAATAATCCCTGCCCACAGAAGAAGGTTTAAGCCAAATGGCCCACAAAAAGAATGTGCTTAATGCTGGTAATGAAGGTATATTTTTTTAAAGCAAAGGATAGTAATAGGCATAAAAACAAAAGACCATGTGCCTTATTATTTTGAGCTCTGTCTTTTTTTTTTTTTTCTTTTTTTTTAATGTTCTTTTTGACAACGGGAAGGAGAGTGGTTGAATTTTTGCAGAGGATTGAAAAGCTCGAATGTGATGGTAGAGAGAGGAATCGGAGTGGGAACTATCATAAGAGCTGAGCCACTGGTGGTTGTAGTGCTCTAAAGCAAGGACAAAGTAAAGAGCAGAGTCAGACTTGTAGGAGATTCAAAGGCCTTAGCAGGCTGCCCTCACCGCTGTTCATCAGGGGCCAAATTCCTGTGGCCTCCTGGCGCTGCACTTCACTTCCTCCTACATAAAGACTGCAGGGCATTTTCGAGAGCGCACGAACATCTGCAGTTCACTTTGACTCGTGCCCTGACTGCCTTTCTAGCTTCACTAGAACCGTGGAATTTCATAGCTCCCTAAACCCCACCTCTTTAAAACTGAGACTCAAAGCCAAAAAGTTGTTCTCTTTCACCTCCTGGCCCTACTTAGCTATTGAAAAGCAAAGGTACTTCCCAAGTGGAAGGTTTATGAAACAAAATTTTAGCACTTTAGGGGAAAAACCCACAAATTTCTATAATCTGATCAGTTCCCACTGAAGGTATCTGTCTCAACACACATGCATATATATACAGCACACAGAAGGGGCAGGATTTTCGCATTATCCTGTACTGCAGTGAACCATTGTGAATTCTTGATATTCTGGATAAATGGCATAGCATCTTGGTAATACCTTTCTTTGCACTCATCATGCTGTATTGAAATTATCTGTTTTATCCACATTTTTGACAAATACTGAGTGCTTTGAGTGACAGACTATGTTACCTAGGGATATAGTAGCATAGAGTAGATTCAGTTTTTCCTCATTATTGTGTTGTGATAAGGCAGATATTAAACCCAAATAATTATAATTACAGTTGGGATTAGTTCTGTGAAGCTCTATGTCTGTCTGCCCTACTAAACTTGCTCTTTAGGAAGTAGGGCTAGGACCCATATCTCTTCCACTGTTTCCACAGCTTGCCTCTTGTTTCTTTTTTAAGTTTATATGTTTATTATAATTCTTCAGAACTGTCAACAATTGGACAACATGGAATACCAATATTCTTTAAACTTGCACCACTTACATATTTACACTTAGAGTTACAGTATATACTTGTATAAAAAAATATTTTCAAAGACCTGTGAACTTGGAGATATTCAAAAGACATTATTGCTACATTTCAATATTTACCAAAAAAGCCAAAAACTAACTTCAAATGTTAAGTCATTGGGAAAGCCGGACGGCTCAGCGGGTTGAGCGCTCGCTTTGAGGCCCTGAGGACCGAGGATCGAATCCCGGCTCCGGCCCAGGCGGACCCACGTGCTGAACTGGGGAGTTCCCACAGTTCGGTTCTCTAGCTGTCTCTGTCTCTGTCTCTCTCTCTATCTGTCAAAAGTAAAATAGAAATAAATATGCACTGAAGATAAAATAATTACTCTCTATAAATATAAAAAGATATAAAAAAAAATATATTAAAAAAATGTTAAGTCACTACAAAGAAGCAGCTGATGTAAAAATAAAAAAAAATTTTTTAAATACAAACTTTGAAGAATATTCAAGATAGGGAAGCCAGATGACTGAGTGGGTTGAGCACTCGCTTTGCAGCCCTGGGGTCTGAGGATCGAGTCCCAGTCCCAGCCCCAACCCATGCAGACCCACACGCTGAACTTGGATAGGAAGCACACCCCAGTTCGGTTCCTGTCTGGGCGTGCTTCCCATGTGGGAGACCCCTGCCAGGTTCCCTCCCTATGCAGCCCTGCACCCACCTGTGGAGTGAAACTATGTTGAAAATTGATGACATGCAACTATGGAGACTGTTCTCTGCCCTCCCCTTCTCTCTGTCTCTCTTTGTTTCTTATCTCTGTGTCAAAAACAATAAAATAAATCTTAAAAAAAAAAAAGAATATCCAAGACAAAATTCTCAGTGAAGTGCCCCTAAAGTAGCCAGACACCAATAGCTAACAACCACTTTTCTTACAATAACTAAAGTCAATAGAAAAACAAAGGAAATTTTCAAAGTAAGGCAAGCAGCAACAATCTCTTAGGTTGACAATAAAACTGCAGAACTGTTACCTTTGGAAAGGCACAAGAGCACAGAACTCCTATGCAAATGGTTACTTCAGGTAAATTGGTCACGGTTCTCTAAATATTGATGAAGGGACTTAAGAGGGGAAAACCATGAAGGCAGCATACCTGAATCTTGCAAGACAACACACAAACCTTGCCATGTACACATGAGCCTTATAGTTGAGCAGTGATGTAAAAAAAGGAAGAAGAAAAAAGGTAAACTCTTAATAATAATATCCACACTACAACCTAAAGGGTGAATTTAAATTTTAGTTTAAGTTTAGTTTAAATTCATTTTAGTGGGAGACTAGCATTAATAAGATCTAAGGAACAGGTGCAGTGTACTGAGTACAAATAAGAGAATGCCTTACGTGCAATTGAACTGCAAGTAAACAGGCACTCCGTTCCTATATGCCTCTATGTGAGCTTTTGGTGAGCTTCTCAGGACATCTAGAAGGAAAATAAAAGCAATCTGATGGAAGCCAAGCTATTTCTTGGGCACTGACAGACCCTCTTGGGCTCAGGGCAAGAATAACCCCTAAAATATTTGTCTACAAGCATACACATGTGTGTACACATACACAATTATATAGATACTGGCTCAGTGTCCAGGACATGCCTGGAGAGGAGGCGGAATCTAAGTTAGTTTTATTGCCTGCTACAGAAGAAGTCAAAGTAAGACAGAACTGTTTTCTCCTACTGGAGTCATGCAGTAAATCTTTTTCAAAGGGCGTGAAATCCATTCAGCACAATGCCTTTCTGAAGCTGACAGGCTTGTTCCAGAGAATCCGTTGAGCAAGTTCTTTGGCCACAAAAGGAGGTTTTTGTTAAGATTGTGCTTGACCTTTCCTCTCCTCTCCTCTCCTCTCCCCTCCCCCCCTTCCTCCCCTCCCCTCCCCTCCCTTCTCTTCCTTTCTTTCTTCCAGCACTACTAACTGTATCCTTCAAACATCCAGAGCTGTATTCACAAATGACAGTTTGTGGGTTTTCTCCCGTCAGATACATGATCTATGTACAATTGCTCAATGAGTATATACAAATGCTGCCTGGTGAGGTCCTCTCTCCAATTCAGCTCCCTAATAGCAAACTCTGGTTAGGAAGCAGGTCAGTAGCACAAAGCCTCACACACTGTGAGTCTTTATTCACTTCATTCATGCTCACAGAGCATTTTCTCATGGCCTATGTCTCATTCCCAGCATGGAATATTAGATTGCTTAGGCCCAAACCGATATTCATAGACTTCTCACCTTTATCCTAATAATGATCTGTCTTTCATATCAAGGGATTAGATGGCAGCTTCTAATCTTTCTATGTCCTCACATCATTATGGATGTTATGAGGGCCAAAGGTGACTACTGCCACTTATTTAAATAAATTATGGTTATACTTTTCAAACAGAAATTGAAGAATCCTCAGAAAGGACTTAGGATGCGTAAGTCTCTCCCACCCTCCCTTTCTCCAACAGTTTGCCTGTAGTTAAGGCTTAAGACATGCTTGTTGAGCTGTTAACTTGCAGATTGTTGCAAATATCAGATACTGAGAGGAAGGGGGAGACAAATCACCTATAGATGGTCCCCTTACTTACTTATGGTGGTTCAACTTACAATTATAGGCTTTATGATGGTGTGAGGATGACACACACTCAACAAAAACCATACTTAGAATTCTGATTTTTGATCTTTTCCCAGGCTTGCGATATGGGGTAAGGTACTCCCTCGTAATGCTGGGCAGTGCATGAGTCAAATCTCCCAGTTAGGCATACTATTATGGGATTAAACAACCAATACTCTGCAGCATTTTCATGGTGTTTGATGATTTTGCCCAACAGTAGGCTACTGTAAGTGTTCTGA
>PVKE010039021.1:0-15216 GCA_004027555.1 Craseonycteris thonglongyai
GCGGCAGCCGCTCTACGCTCCCGGCTCTGTTGAGACCGCCGGATTCACTCCAAGCACGTCCAATGCAGCTGTGCCCACTCAAGCCCCAGCCCTCACTCCAAGAGCCCTGTCCTCAGAAGGCGCTCCCTCACAGTCAATCTCCTCCGTAAATCAGGGGTGCTGAGCTGTTGTGGGCTGGTGCCCTGCTCTCACCCCGCCCTCTGGAAAGTGCCGCCGCCCTGCTCCACAGTCCCTGTTCCACTTTAGGCTCTGTGATCTGATTAGGGCACTGCGTGCTGTCCCTTGAGTTCGGATGTTAAATTGTCCATAGTCTTGTGGGGCTTCCACGCTCCCTAGGTCTCGGCTTCCAGCCCACCCTTGATCCAGCTCCACTTTGACCGTAGTCCCCCAATCCCCCTTTATTTTTGCCAGCCCCGCGCTGCGCTCCGAGTCTCTGTCCCCGAACTGCTTCTTCCCTTTTCCTCTCCCGCTCTCCCCTTTTTTCTCTAACCTTTGTGTGTTGTTCTGCGTTGTGTGGTTCTCTTAGTTGAGGTTTCTTCTCAGGGTTTCCCCTGTGGATTCCCCTCTGTTCACAAGGCCCTTCCCAGGCAGTTATCGGAGTCTCCTCTCATGCCGCCATCTTGGATCTCAGGAATTCTTTAACACTGGGTCTTTAGGACTGCCTGAGTGAAAATCTTAGGGGACAGTTTACCCCTGATTGGAAGAAGAGTGTGTGTGAGTGTGAGTGTGTGTGTGTGTGTGCGCGCGCGCCCACACACAGAAAGGAACATTGATGGTGAACAGGACTACAGCTTGTCTGTGAGCTTTTTATAATTGAGAAAATCGTAGACCGACATCTAGGTGTAAGCAATAATACAGACAGATCTCATATCCGCTTTATTCAGCTACCCTCATTGGTCACACCTTACAGAGCTATACTCCCATTTTACAACCAGGATTTCAAAGTTGATTTCAAACCACGAGTCTTACTCATATTTCCCTAGTTTTCTGTGCACTTATTTTTGTTGATGTGTATATTTAGTCCTATGCAAGTTTATCAAATGTGTAGTTTTATGTGCTCACAGTCAAGATACAGAACAGTTCTATCACTATACCTAAGGATTGGTCCTGTTGCACTTTTATAACTACCCTCACTACATTCCTCTACCCTCACTCTGCTCCTCAGCCCTGGCAATTGCTAACCTATCCTCCATTTCTGAACTTTTTCATTTCAAAAATGTCACATAAGGGGAAGCTGGGATGGCTCAGCGGGTTAAGCGCTCACTTTGCAGCCCCAGGGACTGAGGACCGAATCCCAACCCTGGACCATGCAGACTCATATGCTGAACTGGGGTGTGGCCCCAGTTCAGGTCTCGCCGGGGTGACCTTCCCATGTGGGAGGCCCTTGGTTTGACCCCTCGCTCACAGGGGCGTGCCTCCCATGCACAAGGCCCCTGGCCCAGGTCCTGCCCTGTGTGGCCCCCGTCCACCTGTATGGAATGAAACTGTGTCAAAAACTAATGATGTACAACTATGGAGACTGCTGTGGGCCCTCCCACTTTTCTCTGTCTCTCTCTCTCTGTCAAAAACAATAAATCTTCTAAAAAATGTCACATAAGTAGAAGCATACAGTATGTCATCTTTCTGGATTGTTTTTGACTCTTTTTACTCAGCATATGGTTCTGGAGATTTATATCCTATTTGTTGCATATATCAATAGTTCCTTTTGGTGGCTAAGTTGTATGTCATGGTATGGATGCATCAGAGTTTATTTCACCATTTATCTACTGATGTGACTTTGGGAAGGTCCCAGTTTTGGGCTATTACAAATAAAGCTGGCACGAACATTCTTGTACAGGTGTTTGTGTAAAGCTAAATTTTTATTTCTCTGGGATAAATGCCCAAGGGTACAACTTATTTAAAGTTTTTCTAGTCTACATTTTTTTGTAATAGGACACAAATTCCAGTTTTTAGAATAGTTTTATGGCTCTGATATTAATCCCTGAATAATACCTTCTTACTTTTCATAGTCTTTTTGCCTCTTTCAAAATAATATTAAAATGTACATCTCATTTTATACTTAGAACAAGTCTATAAGTGCAGTGGTATTTTATAGGAAACTGGGACACAGAGATGTTAACTTGGTAACATAGAGAAATAATAGCATGGTCTACAGCAAATCCCAAGACCCCTAAAGTATAATTTTTTAAACTATACATGGTGACACATTAATGGGCCATGAAATCAACCAAGTCAGTCACAACCAGAATGTTTCCATAAAGAAACAGACTTGATAGAATACAAAGTATCATAATGTATTGCACATAACAAAAGTATATTTTGTGTAATCTGTGATGCATTTATATATGTATGCACATTATATACATAAATTGGGTGATGGTTAAAAATGCTGGAAACTTTATCCTTATAGCTTAGCTCTTTCCACTAAAATTCCCATATAATTACCTTGTATTAATATTTCCCCTGTTCCTAACAAGGACTTATTCCAACTAGGATAATTATTGGTAGGTTTGAAAGGAATTATTGTCTCTTACCTGATAGGTAAGAAAGAATGTTATTTGTCCCTTTATGGAACTTTATTTTCTTTACTAGAATACTTAAGTCAGACCTCATACACACACTCAGATTACAGGAAAAAGGGAACACTACCCAAATCATTGAATAAAATTAGCTTAAACTTTGATAACAAGACATTACAAGGGAGTACAAGAAGTTATAAGTTAGAGGATTTTCTCAAGATTACACATTTAGAAAGAGCTGGAGCCAAGACCCAATTCTAAAATTTCTAAAACTCAATAATATGCTTTCCTTAAAATCTTGCCTTGATTCTCCATAGGGTATTTTCAAAGTAGCATATGGTGGTTAGGTTGATTTTATTATTAACAGACTGTTTATGCCAGAGTTTTCATACAAGATTATTTAAACTGCAACAACAACAAAAAAGGCTAAGGAAAACACACTGCCTGTATGCAAAGCCTGGAAGGTATGTCATGTAGGAAAGTGAGATGTTTCTATATTATAGGACAAGGCAAAATTAAAACCAAAGTTTTACAGTGAGAATGAGGGATAATCCTGGGAAAGATTTCTAAATAAGTTGCCCAGGAATGAAAGAACTGCCTTATGTGGTCTTGAGCTATTCAAATGAAGTATTCATTAATCCACCAGAAAACCACTTATTCTAGCTGCTGAAAACAAAATTCTTTGATTGGACCAAATGTTCTTTAAGGTCTTTTCCAAATTCAAGTTCCTAGGAATCTACTGCTAAATGACTTTCTCCCATTAGTCATTTATCTGTGCAAATTCTTCCCACAGCTGTATTTCCTTACAATCTGTTTAAAATTAAATAAATTATTTCTAATTAAAACTTTAGCTACCATGATTTTATTTCAGGTAGACATAATTTATTAAAAACTGAGCTTAAGGAATGTGTATTTTATCTCACAGTATGTTGAACTGGGTTATAAATCAATTAACTCTATGCAATAGAATAGAACGGGATGGCATGAGAAATTCATTGTTAACGTGAAATAGAGACACACCTGACAAATCTTCAGGAAGTAGACAGAGGCAGAAATTACTCAATTGCAAATTCCAACAAAGAGAGGAAAAGATACCTGCTCAAGGTCATGGAGCTAATAAATGATCGATCACACAGCTAATATATAGTCACTAGTTAAAGAATCCTGGGCCTCTTGATGTTCTTAGCTGATTCCTTGAATAAATATTAAACTTTCCACAGGAGGATGTGCATGAAGAGGAACGTCTGACTTCTGGTGAGAGTCTTTTCAAGGGGTTATAAGACCAACTGTGAGATATTTATTATTCACACAATAAAACTTATTCTCTACTACTTTGCTTACTAATATGTTGTTTAAAAAAATAGAAGATGATCCCCACTTCTGTGGTGTGTCCTTTTCTTAGGAAAAAAAATAACTTACTTTACCGACACATCTATTGTGAAAGAAAAACATCCTAGATCATAAGATTTTTACCTCACAGTCTTACATTTCAAATCCCTCTACAAAAGCTATTGAGATGCATGTCAAGTGCTGTCAGGAAAAAATGTGAGAATACCTAAGATTCAATCCCTACCTTTTTACATTATAGTGTCAACTAGGCAACACTAGTTATATTTCTTGTGCTCTCGGATGATTTCCATCTTACCTTGTTGTATTTCAAATCAAGTTCCTGCTCGCTGCACCAGAGAAAAGAGTAGATGTGAGGTCCATATCTGATAGATGCTGTTCAGGTCCATGTCTGACAGATGTTGTTCATCTCTGGGCCTATAGTAATAGAAAGCGTGGTTAGCTTCAGATTTAGAAAATTCTAGAGATTTGACTTGAAAAGTTATGGGGCAGAAAGAAGAGGGAGTCAGCAATGTGAGAGTGAGACTGATCACTGTACTTGAAGGAAATGATCTACCAGAGAGAGGGTTGATCAGGTTATGGTGAGAATTGTATTTTCTGACCTTGAACGTCTCATCTCCGCTGCTTGCTGGGTCCCCTGGGATCTTTTGAAATGTGCACAAATGAAGAGGAAGAGGGCATGGAGGAGGGGTCAACCTGAAAATCAAGCCTCTGCTGCTGCTGCTCTTTGAGTCTATCTTCCCAGTAAATGAACTACTGCTGATAGCATAGCAGCTCCAGGCTTCTGCAGACTCCTAACCCTACAGAGCATGCAGGGGACTTTTCATAAGTTGCTCCTTGGGGCTTAAGTCTGTGAAAGGTTTAAGAAATCTTGCATGTTATCAGCAACCCCAAGATGCTGTTCAGACAGATTCCACTTGACATCATTTATCAAGAACTAAGTTCAAGAGATCGACTCTGAAGGGGCTGGCAGAAGCCTTTTGCTAACTTTGGGGCAAATGTTCACACCACAGCTGTAAGGAGTTCTCTGTGTTTGGGTGAAGGGGTTGGTTAGGTCCTCTGCCCTTCTTGCCCCTCCAGGCAAAGCTCAAGCAGTGATTTCCATTTCATACTCCTTAGAGGAAGAATTTTGGTGATTAAAGTTGGAGCAAAAGTATATGCTTCTGTTAAAGTCTTTGTCTTTATCCATAAATTTTATGTAATTTATAAAAGTTTCATTTAACCCCAATAAATTGAACAAAAAAAGAAATATAAGATTATAAAGAATAAAAATTTTTCTTACCACAAAAACAAAAAAAATATTCTTGATCATTTTTATAGTCTCTTTTTTATTCTATTCATGTTTATAAATTGAACTTTTTTTCCTTTGATTGAAGATTTGCATAAAGTTGTCAGAAATAATACACAAAATCTGAAACATTTATCTGTAAAGATATATGTACCCTTACCATGTTCATTGCAGCATTATTCAGTGGCCAAGACATGGAACAACCAAAGTGTCCTTTGATAGATGTTTGGATAAAGAAAATGTGGCACATATAAACAATGGAATATTCCTTGGCCATAAGAAAAGATGGAATATTGCCACTTGTGACAACATAGATGGATCTTAAGACTATCATGCTAAGCAAAATAAGTCAGACAGAAAATGTCAAGAATCATACACATATGACTTCATTCACATATGGGATATAAAACTAGTCATTACCAGAGGGTAAGGAGGCGGGGGGAGGTGGTAGAAGAGGGTAGAGGGGTAAAATATATGGTGATGGAAGGAGAACTGACTCTGGGTGGAGAACACACAATGCAATATATAGATGATGTGTAATAGAACTGAACACATGAAACATACAATTTTAATAAACAATGTCAATCCAATACATTTAATAAAAATAACAAATGAAATAATACACAGAGAGATCGCCAGTTTCCTCCAATGATGACATCTTGCAAAACTATAGTATAGTGTTATGACCAGGTTATTGGCATTGATACCGTCAAGACATGGAACATTTCTATCACCACAAAGATCACTCATGTTTCCTTTTATAACCACACTCACTTCCTTTCCACCTCATCTGCTCCATGGCTCCTGGGAACCACTACTCTATTCTCCATTTCTATAATTTTATCATTTTTTAAGAATATTAGATAAATGGAATCAAATTACATGTAACATGTGGGATTAGCTTTTTCACTTTATAAATTTCTGGAGATTCATCAGGTTTTGTATATATCAGTAGTTAATTTTTACTGTAATGTACATTACTAGTAATAGCCATGTTGTGGAAGCAACCTAGATGTCATCAATAGATGAATGGATAAAGAAGATACGTACATAAATACAATGGAATATTATTTAGCAATAAAAAAGGATGAAATCTTGCCATTTGCAACAACATGAATGGACCTAGAGGGTATTGTGCTAAGCGAATCAAGTCAGATTGAGAAAGAAACTCTATATGATCTCACTTTTATGTGGAATCTAAAGAACAAAACAAATGAATACGTGAAACAAAATAGAAACAGACATATAGATATAGTGAACAGCTGATGGTTGCCAAAGGGGTGGGGGTGAGGGGCGGAGATGAAAATTAAAAAAAAAAGAAAAGTAATCAGGCTGGATCACAGATTATCTTGAGTATGGACATTATTCTGACAAGACATGAGTTTTTGAGCAAAAAAGTCGCACTGGCACATTCAGATCATCACTCCTCTGAAAACAAAAACAAAATATCTATAAAAAATAGAAAAGTTGAACACCTTGTCAAAAAAGAGATAACACATGGAAAGAATACCTTGCGGTCAGTCAGAACATGGGCATTTTACATGCTTGGGTGTATAGAAATGACTTGAGTTCATATTCAGTATTGCCTATGCCATTGTTTCATATGGATGCACCATGGTTTAATAATTCACCTGTGGAAAGACATCTGTACTGACTCCAGGGGTTCAGCTATTATTAATGAATCAGCTACAAACATTTATGCTCAAGCCTATGTATGAATGAACAAGTTGTGTCTTCTCTCTTTCTCTTTTTAAATTTGTTTTGCTATAGGTTTGTCAATTTTATTGATCTTTCCAAGCTCTTTGATTTGTTCATTTTCTCTATTGCTTTTGTGTTTTCAATTTTAGTGATTTTTAAAATTTTACCTTTATTATTTCCTTCCTTTTGCTCGCTTTGGGTTTATTTTACTTTCCTTTGTTTTCTAGGTTCTTGAGGTGGCGGCTTAAATGACTGATTTGAAACTTATGTTCTTTTTAATATTTTCACTTAGTGCTATAAATTTCCCTTTCAGTACTGCTTTAGCCAGGACCTACAAATTTTAATATAGTGTATTTTCATTGAAGGCATTAAAATATCACTTGAGACTTCCTGTTTTATCAGTGGATTATCTAGAAATGTGTTATTTAGTTTCCAAGTACAAATTTTCTTGGCTATTTTCTTATCTTTCTATTATTAATTTCTCAATGATTCCATTTTGGTAAAAATAGTCTTACTTAAAATTAGTTGAGATTCTTTATGGCTTAGGATATGGTATATAATAACATATGTTCAGTTGGCACTTGAAAATACTGTGTATCTGATGTTCTTGGGTGGAGTGTTCTATAAATGTTGATTAGATGATGATAATTTTGAGTTCTTCTATATCCTTGCTAATTTTCTGTGTATCTGAATTTCTTTTTTTACTTTTAATTTTTCATTTACAGCTGACATTCAATATTACTTTACATTAATTTAAGGTGTATAGCATAGTGGTTAGACATTCAAATAGTTTAAGACGTGATCCACCTGACTAGCCTATACCTACCTGGCACTATACCTAGTTGTTACAATATTATTGGCTATATACCCTGCTTTACTTTACATCCCCAAGAATATTTGGTAACTACCAATTTATACTTCTTAATCCCTTCACCTTTTCATCGTTTCCCTAACCCCCTCTCATCTATCACCCTGATAAGTCTAGTACCCACCTGATACAATACATAGTTATTATAATACCGGTATTACTATTTTCCTTATGCTATATCATACATCCCCATGCTTAATCCCTTCCCTTTTTCCACCCATCCCAACCCCTCTCCCATCTGTATCTAGTTGGTTTATTCATTGTTGAGAGCAGGTGTTGAAGTCTACTACTATAATTGTAGATTATTTTTTCTCCTTTAGTTCTATCAGTTTTTGTATCACATACTTTAGATTTTTCTTTTTGGGGGGGTTTGGTGAATACACATTTAATATTTTAATATTCTTCTTGGTGAACTTAACTCTTTTATCATTATGTCATGTACCCTCTCTGTCTCTAGTAACTTTCTTTGCTGTGTTGTCTACTTTTCTGATACCGTACTTATAAAGCCATTTCTTCTTTCCTTGATTATTGTTTGTGTGATACATATGTCCTCTTTTTTAAAACTTTCAACCTGCCCATATCATTATATTTGAAGTAAGTTTCATGTAGACAGCACATTGCTGAGTCATGTTTTTTAATCCAGTCTGTCAATTTCTGTCTTTTAATTGGTATATTTATATCATTTATATTTAATATAATTATTGATATGTTAGGATTTGTTTGTAATGTTATTTTGCTTTCTGTTTGTTTTCTCTGTCTTTAATTTCTCTGCTTTATATTCTCCTCCTTCTTGTAGGTTTTTTGAACATGTTTTAGATTCCATTTTGATTTATCTACAGTGTTTTTTACTATATCTCTTTGCATAGCCTTTTTAAAGTAGTTCCTCTAGGTTTTACATTTTTATATATGGAATCATCTCAGTTTACTGGTATCATCATTTTACTAGTTTGAATGAAATATAAAAACCTAACTTCCTTTTGCATTTCCTTACCCTCCCTTCTTTCTAGTAAGAGTCTTAAATAATTTCTGTACATTCAGTTAGAATTATAGCAGTTTTAATTTTTCCTACTGTCAAACATAATTTGAAAACTTGAAGAGGGATGCCAGGATAGCTCAACAGGTTGAGCACTTGCCTTACAACTGCAAGGTCCAGGGATTGAATCCCTGCCCAGACCTGTGCAAAACCCATATGCAGAACTGTGACACAATTAATAGCCCCCTTGATGGCATGGCAGTGAAGGTTCTTGCCTCCCATGTGGAAGGCTCTTTGTTCGGTCCCCATCCCACGTGGCCTCACATCCACCTGTGTGGAATGAAACCATGTCACAATTGATGATGTACAACTATGGAAACTGATCTGGACCCTTTCCCCTTCTCTCTGTCTCTCTCACATTCTCTCAAACAGTTAAATAAATCTTAAAAAAAAAAAAACTTGAAGAGAAGGAAAGCTTATTTTGCTCATATTTTTGTTTACTGTCTTATTTCTTTCTTCCTGATATTTCAAGGTTCTTTTAAAAATTTATTTATTTATATTTTATCATTTCTTTCCTGTTTAGAGAATTTCTTTTAGCTTTTCTTAGAGGGTAAGAGTGATGGTGACAAAGCCTCTTAGTTTTCCTTCATTTCTTTTATTCAAGAATGTCTTATGTTGTAATTTCTTCTTCATTATTGAAGGATATTTTCACTGGGAATAGGATTCTGGGTTGAAAGTTTCTTTCTTTCAGCACTGGAAAATGATGCACTACTTTATTTTGGCCTTCATGATTTCTGGTAAGATATTCCTTGGCATGGCTTTCTTTGAGTTCATCCTGTTCAATCTGTAGGCATATATCACCTGCCAAATTTATGAAGTTTTTACCCATTATTTCTTTGGGTACTTTTTCAGCTTAGCCTTCTTTCAGCTCTTTTTCCAAAACTCTGATGACATAAACAGTGGATTTTCTTTGTTATAGTCCCACAGGTTCACGAGGCTATTGTTTTTTCAGTCTATTTTTTTTTCTGTTGTTCTGATTGGGTAATTTCTATTGTTTTACTACCCAGTTCATTGACTCTTTTCTTTGTCTCATTCTTCTGTTGATTGCATTCACTGAGCTTTCTATTTTTGTTTTATTTTTCAATTTTAAAATTTCCAGTTGGTTCTTCTTCAGATCTTTGTTTGTTTTTTGCTAAACTTTATTTGCTGAGATATTCTCTTTTTTATTTGTTCAAAGTGTGTTTGCATTTTCTCACTGAAACTTTTTAATAATGGATGCTTTAAAATCCTTTTCAGATAATTTCAACATCTCTGTCATCTCAGTTTTTTTTTTTAATATCTTTTTTTTTATATTTATAGAGAGTAATTATTTTATCTTCAGTGCATATTTATTTCTATTTTACTTTTGACAGATAGAGAGACAGAGACAGAGACAGCTAGAGAACCAAACTGTGGGAACTCCCCAGTTCAGCATGTGGGTCCTGCCTGGGTCGGAGCCGGGATTCGATCCTCGGTCCTCGTGGCCTCAAAGCGAGCGCTCAACCCGCTGAGCAGTCCTGGCTTTCCCCAGTCATCTCAGTTTTGATATAAATAAATTTTTTTTTATTTTTACTTTTCTATCATTTAGTTTTTATTTATTGTTTTCAGTTTAGAATCTTCCTGGTTCTTGGTATGATGAGTAATTTACATTTGAAATCTGGACATTTTTTGTATTATAAGACTTTGGATCTTCTTTAAACCTTCTATTTTAGCAGGGGGTGGGGGGATGCTTCCTAGTTAATGACTAGTGGGAGTAGAAATCTGGATCCCCTATTCAGCTTCCTTTGGCACTAGGTGGGGCTGCCTATTACTGCTAGGAGTGGGAATTCTGGCTTTCCACATCATCTGCCATTACAACATAGTGGTTGTGGCCTCATCAACACTGCATGGTGTTGAAAATCCTGACTTTCCACTAGGAATCTTCTAAAACCATCCTAGTGGGAAGTCATAGTGGCATTTTGTTCCTATGGAATGTTAACTGAAGTCTAAGATCCTCACATGGTTTCCACTGATATAACAGTTTGGGGGATTATAAACAAGTAGCTGGGATGAGAGTCCTGGCTTCCTACTTAGCCATCTCTGACACTACCCTAATGGGGGATATTCAGGTGTCCCATTACAGCGATAGAAAAGTAGAAGTCTAGGTTATTCACCTGACCTTTGCTAGCATGGATGTGAGTTGGTCCACTTTTTTTTTTTTCTGTTATGTTTGATAGGATAGAGCAGTCATTATCTAAAGCAAGCTTGTCTGACCTGCAGCCTGTGGGCCACATGTGACCTTGTATGACTTTGAATGCAGCCTGCAGCCCAATACAAATTCATAAACATCCTTAAAACATTATTCTTTTGTGATTTTTTTTTTTTTTTTTTAGCTCATCAGCTACCGTTAGTGTTAGTGCATATTATGTGTGACCCAGGACAATTCTTCTTCTTCCAATGTGGCCCAGGAAAACCAAAAGTTTGGAAACCCCTGATTTAAAGCTTTCTGTGTACTAGGCTGCCCCTTTGTTGGCCTTTTGCTATAAAAACCAGGTTTTTAGATTGAGCTCTTCTAACCCACCCATTGGCATACACATTGGCATCTCTGGGTTACCAAATTCTTTAGTTCTAAATCTTGGATGTATGAGGCAAAAAGAAAATCCAGTGGGCTAGCCACCATATTATTAATCCTTGGGGCCTAAGGTTCCTAGCCAATTTATCTTCTTCTCTCCTTTTAGCTCAGTTTTTTTTTTTATTATTTTTTTTAGTTGTTTGAGAGAGACAGACAGAGACAGAGAGGAAAGGGGGGGGCAGAGCAGTTTCCATAGATGTACATCATTAATTTTGATATAGTTTCATTCTACACAGGTGGATGTATGGATAAATAAGGCAGGAACTGAACTGGGGGCCCTCCACATGGGAGGCATGCCTTAGTTCAGCATAGGGTTTGAATGTGCCAGGGCCAGGATTCGATCCCCAGACCTCATGGTCGCAAGGCAAGAGCTCAACCTGTTGAGATATCCTGGCATCCCCAGTATTTATTTATTTTTTTTTTAAGATTTATTGATTTTGAGAAAAGGTGAGAGAGAGAGAGAGGACGAGAAAGAGAGAAAGAGAGAGAGAGAGAGAGAGAGAGAGAGAGAGAGAGAGAGAGAGAGAGAGAGAAGAGGGAGGGCCCAGAGCAGTCTCCCTATTTATTTGTACGTCATTAGTTGTGACATAGTTTCATTCCACACAGGTGGATGTGGGTCCACGAAGGGTGGGAACTGAACTGGGGGCCTCCTCTATGGGAGGCAAGAACTTTTGCTGCTATCCTGGTGGTTACCAATTGTGCAACAGTTCAGCATATAGGTTTGTATGGGTTGGGATTGCATCGTTGGACCTTGCAGTTGCAAGTCATGCACACAACCTGCTGAGCTATATCCCAGAATCCCTTTTTATGTTTACTTTAAATAGTGGCCATGGTTTTAGTTACGGGAAAAATAGGGAGAAGTATATCTACTCCATCTTCTTAGAAATGTGAGTCCATTCTTTTATGTTTACTAAACAATGTTATTTACATAACTTTTATAATTTTATATTATAAATATTGTATTATAAATTCTTGGAGGCCTAGACCTTTTTTTCCTCATGACTTTTATTCATAGTCATTTGTTTTCTTATGTTGGCTGATCCTGATTTAAGCTGAAGCTAGGACTTATATTGGAGACGTTTATTTCCTTAGATCAGGGGTTCCCAACCTTTTTATACCCTAGGGCGCATTCTAACATATCGGTAGGGTGGCAGGCACCAGCTATTTCTAAGGATATTTATTATTGAACAAGAATAAAAAATAATAAACAAAAATAATATTAAAATAATAAATTTATTGTACAAATTATATACACACAAAGAAACATATATACAAAACATAATACAAAGTAAATAAAAAACACACGTATAATAAAATCATTTAAGAAAACATAAAAAAAACAATCTGTCAGTGTGATCTTTGGCATTGCATTTCATTGGCCAGTGCCTCGTAATTAGGAGAGTATGACGACAACCCTGTTAGCAAACAATTATTAAGATGCTCATTGGTAAGTCGATATCTATATCATGATTTTATTAAATTTATGTTTGAAAACAAAGATTCGCATAAATACGTTGACCCGAAAAATGATTTGATTTTATATGCCGCTTTTTTAAAAAATGGGAACCTTTCTTTGTCGACTATGTTCCATAAGTCCTCTGATATGAAGGATTTTAGCAAAATATCGTTCTTAAGGTTCAAAATTTCTAACTCTAGTTCTGCTTTCCCCTGAACAAGGTCTGCAATACATGCAGCTAGTTCTATTATATTTATTTGGCAAGTAAAAGGATTGATACAGAAGGAGACAATTGGCTCGATATTTGTAAACTGCAGAAATCTCTCTTAGAACTGTTTTTGAAGCACTTGCAGGGTCTCAATAAATAATGACACGTTTAATTCATGTTTACCTAGCATTTTCCTCATATATGGGAAGTGCACGAGAGACTTGATATGCAGATGTGATATCAACAAAGTCAATATTGCTTTAAATGCGTTTACAGAGCTTATCATTTCAGCTCTACTTTTGTCTTTTCCCTGCAACTCCAAATGGAAAGAGTCTAATTTTTCCATGGTGTCAGCAAGAAAACCCAAATCCACCAGCCAGCAAGAGTCTGTTAGTTCATCATCATTTTCATTTTTATCATGTATAAATGTTTTTATTTCTTCAATTAAGTTCACAAATCTTGTAAGAACTTTACCTTTACTGAGCCAACATACTTCAGTATGCAGGATGAGATCGTGTTTTTTATCTTCAGTATCTTCTAACAGGGCCTTGAAAAGTTGGTGTTGCAATGGAGCTGCTCAAATAGAGTTGATTATCTTTGTGACTATCTTCATAACATGTTCAAAGGGCAGTATTTGACAACACAAAGCTTCCTGATGGATAATACAGTGGTAGGACATAAAGTTTGAAAATGATTCATCTTTCCTGCAAAGGGCAATAAATCCTTTGTTTTTACCAACCATTGCTGGTGCCCCATTGGTAGTTATCGCAGACAACTTATGCAAAGGCATGTTTATTGACCTGGCGTATGTTCTGAAAGTTTTATAAATATCCTCACCTCTTGTCTGTCCTTTCATTGGTAATATTTGCAACAGCTCCTCTTTTACTGTGAAGTTACTAAATACCATTCTCACCATAACTGCCAACTGTGCGGTGTCTGATATATCTGTTGACTTGTCAAATTGCAGAGAGAAGCAGTCACATATTTCCAAGTCAATCTTGAACTGAGTTTGCAAGTCTTTTGAAATTGTGTGTATTCTTCTTGTGACTGTGTTATTTGACAACTGTAGGTCTTGTATTGCCGAAATAATCTCACGCTTGTTAGAATATTCCTCAGACAAACAATCGGCAGCAGTCAGAAATGCTTCTTTGAACAATTCACCATCCTGGAAAGGTTTTTTTCTTCTTTGCAAGCATGTGAGAAATTTTGAAAGAAGCAATGGTTGCCTTTTTAGATTTTTCCACATGGCTAGTAAAAACAGTCTGTTGAGTAGCTAAACTTAATTTTAGTTGATTTAATTTTTTCTTTCTTACTTCAGATTTTAGTGGATAATTCGTATCAAAAGTGGTATGACTTGTCTGAAAGTGACGTTCAACATTATGTTTTTTCGGCACTGCAATACTACTGCCACACAACAGTCAAATGCATTTACCTTCTAAATTAATGAAACAATATGATTCCTCCCAGTCTGTGTTAAAATTATAGGTTCGTTTTCTCTTATTTGGTCCACTCATTTTAGGACTAAAAAAATAAAAATAAAAATAGTTATAGAACTACAATATCATATGAAATGGCCGCTATAATACCTACCTCGCTTTTAGTTCATTTAAAATTGAATAGATCAAAACACTGTGATCCTAGCTAACCGTCACGACCCGATCAGTCCAGCAACCGCAATCAAAATGGCAACTTGGCGTCTCCCGGTTGGGTGGAGGAGAGTTTAAAGAGCGCAGCGGCTAAACAAGACGCGACATGTACAAAGGCAAAAGTTAGGGAAAAACTTATACATACGATATCGCAAACATACCAACGAATATAATAAACTTGTGTAGATACTCAGACAATATTTTAAAATTCTAACAAATGTATAAAAATAAATTATAGTTTTACTTAGTGTTTATGAAAAACTTCTGATGCAGTCAAATAATGGCGGGTGCACACAAATCGGGCCACGGGCACCATGGCGCCCACGGGCACGGGGTTGGGAATCCCTGCCTTAGATTATTATTTTTTTTTTTGCTTCTGCTAAATGACAAGCTATACTGCTTGGGATCATTTCAGCATCTTCATCCAATCTGTAATAAATTTAGTCTCAGGTTCAGCTCACTCTTATTGTCTCTGTCTCAAGGCTTAGTCTCCTAATTGTAGTAAAAATATAGGTATCTTTCCTTATGACATTCCCTGCCTTCTTTTCTCCAATGTGCCTAAG
>PVKE010039022.1:0-15199 GCA_004027555.1 Craseonycteris thonglongyai
GCGCTCGCTTTGAGGCCACGAGGACCGAGGATCGAATCCCGGCTCCGGCCCAGGCAGGACCCACATGCTGAACTGGGGAGTTCCCACAGTTCGGTTCTCTAGCTGTCTCTGTCTCTGCCTCTCTTTCTATCTGTCAAGAGTAAAATAGAAATAAATATGCACTGAAGATAAAATAATTACTCTCTATAAATATAAAAAAGATATAAAAAAAAAATTCAATCTCTGTGTTTGGTAAAAAAGGAAGCTGTGGGCTCAAAGGGTTCAGGATGGCAGTGTCAGGAGAAAGTAACCAGAAGGAAGAGTGATAGTAACTGGAAAGAAAATAAGAAAAGGGAACTTGGGATCTCTGAGGCAGTTCTCAAAGATAAGGAGGTACGAATAGAAAGAAACTAAGAGGATGCTGGTATAACTCAGCAGACTGAGTGCCTGCCTTGCAACTATGACGTCCAGGTATCAAATCTCAGTCCCAGCCTGTGCAAACCCATATGTTGAACTGTGGTGCAACTGGTGACCACCAGGTTGATGGTGAAGGTTTTAACCTCCTATGTGGGAGACCCCCAGTTTGATTTCTGCCCCGCACACCCCATATCCACCTGTGTGAAATGAAACTATGTCACAACTAATGATGTACAACTATGGAGAATGCTCTAGATCCCCCCCGCCCCGCCACACACACCTCTTTCATCTTCTCTCAAAACAATAAAAAAAATAAATCTTAAAAAAAAAAAAGACTGTTTGTCTGTTAAAATCAATAAAATAAATCTTAAAAATAAAAGGGTGGGGAGGGGAAGCTGGGATGGCTCAACGGGTTAAGTGCTCGCTTTGAAGCCCTGGGGACCAAAGATCGAATCCCAGGCCCTGGCCCATCTGGACCCATGTACTGAACTGGGGTGTGTTTCCCATGCAGGAGGCCCAGTTCAGTCCTCCTACTCACCCCCACCCTCCCGGTTCAGACCCTGGCTCGAGGGGGCATGCCTCCCATGTGGGAGGCCCCCAGCCCAGCTCCTGCCCTGTGCAGCCCCCACCCACCTGTGTGGAAGGAAACCATGTCGAAAACTGATGACATACAACTATGGAGACTGCTCTGGGCCCTCCTCCTTCTCTCTGTCTCTTTCTGTCTCTGTCTCTCTCTGTCAAAAGCAATAAAATAAATCTTTAAAAAAATACTTGAACTGTAGTGAATTTTTGCTGATGATACTGAGGTTTGCTATGTGCCCTATATGATTGAGATGCTCCCCCATCCAGCCTTGGAAGAAATATACTGAGTAAATGATCTCTCTGTCTGACTGGGCCTGTGCACCTGAGCTGGTTTGCTGATTGCCCTCTCATAGGATGGGGAAGAAGTAAGAGAACACACTACAGCAACCACCCTACCCCCACCACCCGTTCCTGCTTTGGGGCATGTAGTCCCGTGTTAGAATAGGGAGGAAGCTGTCTTGTAAATGGCCACCATCCTGTTGTTTAGACATCAAGGAAGAGATACTGTCTCAGGGAAGCTTCAGGGGCTGCAGAAGGCTGCATTCAAATTTCCTGTCAGAGGTGGGGACTGGTATTTGCATAAATAGTAGGATCGTCCAGCAGAACCTCCTCTCATATGGTTTTCTAGACAGTAGAATTCAACATGAAATGAATCATCCTCCGCCCCTTTCCAAAGCATATTTATTTAGCAACCAAAAAATCAACATGGCTAATGTGGTACCGCAATGCCAATTTCAAGGTAAAAGCTTTTCAATTTCATATAAATACCAGTTTGTCCCCTCCCCCCACATATAAATACCTATGAGTAACAGCTCATATTTTAAGGACATTGTCCAGAGTCAGGGGGAAGTTTGTGGCCTTATAATGGAGACACCAGCTAAGTTACCTAGAATGAAACTCATGTCCTTGACCTAATTAGTTCGTCATGATAAGCAGCTGAACTAAGTGGCCCTGGCAGTCAGAACAACAACTGAAACAGAATCCAGTATTTCTAGACACTGTTGTCATCTGGAGAGTGTTGGATTTTTGTGCTGGAATTGGCTAGGAAGTTGTGTGCTTTTTGCAGTGTGTCTTAAATAAAATACATCTGAATTATTTTTCAGAACTGCTGTAGTATTGCTGCCATAGATTGAATACTCCAGGAAACAGACTCTGACACTCAGATTTGAGTACTGAAGCTTTATTGGTGAGTGCTCCTGGGAATAACAACTGTGAGGCGGAAGGGAAGCAGGATTGGGGCAGCGGGAGAAATTGAGGCAAGATGTCCCTCTTCATCCCCACCTCCACCCCCATCAACCAGTCATCAACCAGCTCTAATATGAACCTTCAGCAGCCAACACTCGCAGCAACTAGGGAACAAGTGCCTTGATCCTAAAGTGGGACCTAGGCAGTAGTACTCCATTGTCAGCCAGCGCTTGTACTTCCCAAGTATTGCCATATTTACTATTCCATTTTACCTACCACATAGACTGTGACATGGACTGGGCCAGGTAGGGATCAATCTTCCCTTTATACACATTAATCTGCAGGGAAAGTTGTTTTGAGAATGTAAAAGACTTGCCCAGAGTCACCTAAGACTTGTCTCTGGCTCCCACCCAGAGTGATTTCTACTTAAAAGATTGTGTTTGTTTGTTTTTCTACATCTAGAGTTTATAGAACTGTAGAATATAAGAACCAGAAAAGATAGTGAAGGCAAATAGTCCAGCCAATTCACTCTAAATGTAAGAAAACAGGCTCAGCCATGGGAGGTGATTTCATCAAAATCAAGCTGTGAGTCTGTAGCAGAGCACAGCTTTGTGACTAGATCTCCTGCACTGAAGAGCAGGGTCCATGACCTCTGATGTGCTGGGCAGTGTGCCACAGAGGAGCTACAGACAGGAGCAGGTTATATGCTCTGCTCTAGCGGACTGTAGAATCCAGTAGGCTTCTTCAGTGTACCTGGGTTGTTCCAATGAGACGATAGTAAAACTTTTTGTTCTGGGCTTTCTCTCCTATTTCACTTTGCAGAGTCTGAATCCAGAAGAAAATAGCATATTGTGGTTTCAGAATGGATAATCTGTGTTCTCCCTGTGTTCTAAGCTGCCAACTAGCAGATGCTTATAAAGTTAAACACTCCATGCAGACATACACAGATGACAATTCCATTGACTCTCCCCAACCAGGATTCATTTTCCAATCAGTGTCATGATAGAGATTACTAAGATACTGGTAACTGCTTTCTTACCTGCCTTTTCTTTAAACAACCTTATAGTATACTTGTGATCCTTTATTCTTCTTCTAGAACACAAAGATAATGGCTGTATGGAGTAAAGTGGGTCAATTTTTGGTTTATGAAGTCACAAACCTGTCCTCGCTTCAGAACTTCCCAGTGTTATTCCCAAAGCTAGGACCACAGTGAGACATGTCTACCCTGGGGCAGGCAGAGGACATTTGCCCTCAGAGTAAGAATGCGTTGTGCCTCCTGTTCTCACTGTCCAGATTTAAAACTTGTTTATTTACTGATGACGGTTGGTAACTTTTTACAGCTCCTTTTCTTTCCCCTCTATCACGGTGGTTAGCCAGTCACCTCGTCCCTACTTAATGAACCAGGTAAATGAGGCAGACCTGACAAACAGTTCTCTCTACTTCCCAGGTCTCTCAGAGGGGCAGAGACTTGTAAAGCCCCTAGGAAAGGAGGTCCCAAAGCTGTTAAGAAATGCATATAGGAACATAGATCTTAAAAAAAACGATGTTACCAACCAATGTAACCTCATTAAATTTAACAATAAAAAAAAAAAAAAGAGACTGCAGGTCAGAAAATAATTTTAATGCAAAGTAGAAATGACCAATCCACCCTGTCATTTTCCTTAGTCTTGCTCTGTGGATTCCTCCTTCCTGTGACTTTGAGAAGGTGGGAGGAACAGGCAGTATTTCTAGAGTGGCTGTCCACGTGGGAAAGAGTCTCTCATGTTGGTAGCTTGCTCCCAGATCTGGAGGAATGCTAGTCTAGTGTCCTTTAGATCTGGGAGTAGATGTGAAACAATAAAATAATTTATATGTGGTTCATTGCCTCTATTGATCCCATTGGCTTCTTCCTTACAGTCCCAGGGACAGCTGTGTCATCTTCGGACTCATGGGAACCCAAGGTTGTTTTCAAAGAACCTGCGAAATAAATACATATAAGGTTGAATTTCTTGGGTATGGTAGGTAGAGTAGAAAAGAGAAGTGCCTGGGTCTTTTGAAGTATCTCCTTTCTGGTTAAAGAACAAGAGGCTGAAGGGAGGAGGAAGAGGGAAAGGAACCAGGAAAAATGCACCTTCTCTGCTGAGGGGCATCCTTTGCTGTTATTCATGTTGATATTCTTCATGGAGATGAGGGTGATGCTGTCTTTCTCTCCATTGGCTGTGGAGCAACTAGGGATAGAAAGGGAACATGGATTATGGGGAGGAGGAGTTAGAGGACAATGTGGGGGTCAAGGAACTGTTGGGGGAGGTTTGAAATTTAGAAGTTTGTTTTGATAAACATATTTTGTTGGTAGACCATAATGAAATGAGAGTGTGCTTTAAGCCCCAAAAGACTTGTATTTAAATCTTTGTTTTGGGGAAGCCGGGATGGCTCAGCGGGGTTGAGCACTCGCTTTGCAGCCCCAGGGACCGAGGATCGAATCCCAGCCCTGGCCCAGGTGGATCCATATGCTGAAGTGGGGTGTGTCCCCAGTTTCAGTTCTTGCCAGGGCGAGCTCCCCATGTGGGAACCCCCCAGCCCAGATTCTACCCTGCACAGCCCCATGCCCACCTATGGAATGAAACCATATCAGAAACTGATGACATACAACTATGGAGACTGCTCTGGGCCCTCCCCCTTCTCTCTGTCTCTTTCTCTCTCTGTCAAAAACAATAAAAATAAATCTTTACATTTTTGTTTTACTACCTACTACTACCAAGTTACAACCTCTCTTATGTCTCAATTTTTAAATATATAAAATGCAGCAATATCTGCCTTGAAGAATTGCTGTAAGAATTTGAGATAATGTTACAAAGTATTTACCACAGGGCTTGGAACATATAAGAAATTCAATAAGTATCTTATTTAATAAATATCTGTTAAATAAGTATCTTCTTATTTAAGGGGTGTATTAGAACCTGAATTCCTACATTTTTCATGAAGGGGTTGTAAGGGCATAGCCTTGGTGCTAAAGAGTTCCAGTCCATTTCCCATCACCTGAGTGCTTCCTTTCAGGTCGGCCCTGTCCTGCCCACACCTAGTCCTGGCCTCAGTGAAGGCTGTCAGGATTCCGTGTGTGTGTGTGCGTGCACGTGTAGAAGGCAGGACACGTTGGTTCCCTCTTGAAGTGTGGGACTGAGAGATGAAATAGATGATTCTTACTTACATTTTAACAATCTTACCTTTCTGATAGCCCCGAACTCCCAGGTTTCTGGGGATCTGTAAAAATCCGAAGGCGCAGATTGGGAGTCAAATACTATAACTCAGAAGCCCAACCTGCCCCTCAAAACCCACCAAGTGGACCCTCCCAGTTCATCTAGTGGTGCTGCTGTGCCATTCCTTCCCACAACTCCAGGCTGTGTCAGTCCTAGACTCTAACTCTGGGTCCCTCAACAAAGAGGGGCCAAAGGGGAGCCCTGAGGGTCAGGCATATACCTTCAGATTCCTTGTTCTTCCGACACTTAAACCTTAGACTGACCACACTGACTAGGACAATCACCACAACCACCAGGATGACAATGAAGCTGATAACACCTGAACAGGGAAAAATATAGGGATACAGGGGAGGCAGAGGAGGGGACAAAAGGAGGTGACAGGAGTCTAAGTGCCCTGTAGACAGGCTCCAGAGCAAAGAGAATTCCCATTCTCTGCCCAGTGCTCAGCCTGTTGCCCTGGCCAGAGTGGGCCCCACAGCCCTGCCCAATCCTCCCATAAGAACATGGAACCCAGCAGAGCCCAAAGGAACTAACTGGAGCGTTCTTTCCCACCAGAGCCTTCTTCATCAGAGAAACCCTCCTAGAACAAATGAATGAGATTTGAACTTGTTTTTCTGGATCCAGAGTCCAAGGGAGTTCAGGGGTGGGGTCCCCTGCCACACCCCACCTTGTCCTCCCTCTTACCAAATGCAGCCACAGTGAGCACCGTCTCTGCTGTAGGGCTGGGCAGGATAGTTGAGTCTTCTCTTGCCCTCAGATTCACAGTGGCTGATTTGGGAGTAACATTTTGAGAGGTGTCTAAAATGGAATGGAGATGGGGGCATGCGTGAAGATCGCCCTTCCCACTTCCCCCAGGTCAAGGGCTGCAGAGAGAGCTCATGCCCTATGGAAAAGGCTTCTCCTCTCCTCTGCCCCTCTTCCCAGACCTCATGAGCATAGATGTTGGAACTGGGTGAGGTGGAATTACATAACTAGCATTGCTGATTGCTCATGTTACTAGTTACAGTCGACTCCAGAAAGTTCAGGATGCTTCCTTCATTATATATACTCTTCCCATCACCACCTTGGAGCCCAGAGGAAAGGAACTCATGCTGCAGAGATAGGGAGCCAGACTAAGCAAGGCAGAGCCATCTGTGTTTTGCCAAGGATCGATCGAAGTGAGAGGAAAAAAGACACTGGATGTTTGTCTCCAGGCACTGATCTGACAGGTCAGGCTGCCAGGTAAGGTGCACAAGTTTCTGGCCCTCTTAAAAAGTGGTATGGGAGTGCCAGGATGGCTCAGCAGGTTGAGCGCTTGTCTTGTAGCCCCAGAGTCCAAGGATCATATCCTGGCCCAGGACTGAGCAGACCCATATGCTGAACTTGGGTGTGACCCCAGTTCATTTCTCACCAGGGTTACCCAGCCAGGTTCCTGGAGAGTAAAACTATATCGAAAACTGATGCCGTGCAATTATGGAGACTGCTCTGGGCCCTCCCTCTTCTCTCTGTCTGCCTCTCTCTCTCTCTCTCTCTCTCTCTCTCAAAACAATAAAAATAAATCTTTAAAAAGTGGTATGGCCACTGATCTCTTCCCCCTTTCAACTCATACTACAGGTGTGAGTGCTGTTCCATTTCCTTGTCCTCACCTCCCTCCCAAATAAGTCTGGGTGTGTAAAAAATATCCCAGCGCCAAGGGGTAAGATGAGAGAAAAGGCCAGAGTGCTCTTCGTCGGGAGCACCGACAGAACGTAGCTCCTCCTGTGCTGCTGCTGCTGGGGACAGCTCTGCCTGTGTCATAAAACAGCAGGGCCAAGATGGAGAGGGGGATCCACCCCTGCCCAGCCCTTGTGCCATGATGTTGGGTGAAGGCCCTTTCCCAACTTTTCTGCCTTTCTTTCCATCCTTTTGGGTCCTCCCAACCCTCCCTTTTCCTGTCTATGCCTTTTTGTCAGTTCCGAGTTGAGGTTCTTCAGCCTCCATTGTGACCGGGCCCAGGTCCCTGTCTCTACCCACCACTAAACCTCTCTTATTCTCTCCCACACCAGGGTGCCACTGAGGTGGATCCTGGCCCTGAGATCCCTCATTGTAGGGCAGGACCTGGGTCCTCTGAAGAGAAGGAACCCAGCCCGACATGACCCAGGGTACATCACTGCCAGCTCCAGGTTCTCACCAAGTCCTAAGGTCTGCTGCTGTGGCTGCGACGAGGAGTGACCATCCACTGTGCGTGATGTCAGCGTCACGGGTTCACTGGCCACTGTGGGGACCTGTGAGGCTGTCTCTGGAACCACTGTGGGTTGGAAAGCATGCGTGGGTTGCTTAGGCCTCAGCCAGCCTGAATGCAGGGAGGGCTCTTTAGTCCAAAACTGTCCTTTTCATTATTGCTTTTCATTCCAGAAGAAGCCATCCTCTCTTTCACTTCTGGGCCTTTACTTGTGCAGTTCCCTCTGCCTGGAATACTCCCTACTCCCCTCCACCACACAGTCTTTGTCTGGTTAACTCCTTTTTGGGCCTCAGTTCCAGAGCTCACTCATTCTGGGACATTCTCCCTGGTCCCCAAGTCTGAAGTGACGACCATTTTTCTGAGAACTGCACCTTCTGCTTTGTAATGGTCAGTGTGAGGTCCTGTTTACTTATCTGCCCCCCCCCCCCCACACACACACACTAGTCTATATTCTCCTTCAGAGCAGTAACTGTGCGCTTCCTCACTGGTCCCTCCCTGAAGGGCATTTTAGTCTGAGTGGCAAGGACAAAGGCAGAAGGGGAGTTGGAGGTGGCACAGGTTTGGTGATACCACACTCCCATGCCCATATGAGAACCCTGGGGCAGGGGGGCTCCAAGCAAATCTGAAGGGCTGGGCAGGGGCTGGTCTAGGGTGGGGACTGGCTCCTTGGCAACCACACTTACTCACCTGTGTTGGGAGAAGTTGGCTCTGAGGTCACACTTAGACGGAAGGCTTCTGAAATAGATTGTCTGAAGTTGAGGGTCTGCTGCTTCTTATTGCTCTGTCTTCCTCTCTCCTTCCCTAAAGCTGATGTTTTCTCGTCTTTCATCCTACCCCAGCCCCCACTCACAACCATTCATCTCTCTCCTCTTTCAAGGCATGTTACAGGGGCAAGCTGAAAACAGCTCTTAGATGAGCTCAGCCTTAGATGTCGTGAGAACTCTGCCCCAGCCCCAATCACCTCAGAGCAGTGCAAAGCGGGCGAGAGCTCCTCTCCCCGCCCTTGAGCTCCCAGACCTAAACGCTGGAGGAGGCCCAGTGTGTTTGGTCTTACCTTGAGAGCTAGAGGGCTTTGCTGTCGTGGGCTGGGAGTTGTGGCCTGCAAGAGAAAGCAAAACACGCAGACTGGCTTTGGGAGTCTCCGGGAGTCTCTGCCTAGACAGAGGCAACAGAAGAACCCAGGCCTTCGGTTTTCTAAGCCTCCTGTGCTGACCAAGTGCTAAAGGATGTGGTTCCCACTCACAGAGCTGGCTTCCTCTGAGGCCATGACTGAGTCGCACCATCACCACCACCTCATGATTCAGTGTCCCAGAGTCCTTTCCTGTTTCTTCAACCCTACCTGGGTTTTATACCAACCTGCTTAGTTCTTCAAGATTTATTTATTTTTTATTGTTTTGACAGAGACAGAAGTGGGGAGGGGGCCCAGAGCCGTCTCCACAGCTATACTTTATCGGTTTTCAACATGGTTCCATTCCACACAGGTGTGGGCCACACAGGACAGGAACTGGGCTGGGGCCTCCTGCATGGGAGGCACATTGCCCTTGAGCCAGGGGCTGAACCAGGGGCGAGAGCCAAACTGGGGGCCTCCTACATGGGAAGCACACCCCAGTTCAGCACATGGGCTCACACGGGCCAGGGCCTAGACTCGATCCCTGGTCCCCAGGGCTTCAAAGTGAGTACCCAACCCACTGAACCATCCAGGCTTCCCTAGGGAAGGTTATTTCTAACTAGTGTTATGTCAAGGATAGAGGGCCAGTGACCTGCCAAATCTAGACAAGGATTCCAGGTCTCTAGGCTAATGTTCTCACTACACTGCCATTGAGTCACCCATTTTCTCCTGTGAATACTGTCATCCTGGTCCTGACCCAAGGGATTGGGATGGAAAGATATGGTGAATCAGATGGAGTTAGGGATCAGGGTTGGTAGCTGGGCTATTGCTCTGCCCTCCTCCAGCTTGAGGTAGGGGCCGACACCAGAAGTGAGTTCTGAGGTCGCTACAGAAGGTAGGGAAGCTCTAGACTGAGTGGCCGATTTACTCTCACAGGCCAGGGCTACTCAGAAATAGTTGTTATTGGCCAAACCCAGGGAGGAGTCAGTTACTGGGAGGCCCCAGTGTGAAGCCCTCATTAGATTTTTTTCTAAGCACATGTGTGTGCGTGCCGGCCTCTATGCAGATGTGTGTGTGTATTTATGGGCCCATATATGTGTCCTGGAGGGGAGGACCTCAAAGGTCAGGTTGTGTTTGCTCATTTTCCACAATGAAATCATTCTTGAAACCTGTGAACAATGTGGAAGGAAAACAACGTGGGGAAGTGGAGCCGCCCAGCTGGGTTCCCGTCCCTCCACTCTAGCTGGGACTAGAGCACTGGCCTGGTTCTCCTGCTCCCTCAGTCATCAGGGAAGCACCAAGCCTGGGTCTAGGTAAACAGAGGCGGCTGGGGGCCAGGGGCCCGCCCAGCCTGTGACAGCCTGCTGGTCTGTTTATTTTCCTTAGCCACTGCCTTCCTCCATGGGGCTATCACTTGGATCATGTGGAATTAATAGTTTCCAAACCCAAGCCTGCCCAAATCCTGGGCTGTGTTTTTCCAAGTCACCATCTCTGGTTACCCCATTCCCTTATGGGGTGGACAAGTGGGGTGTCAAAGGGGGAGTTAAAACTTGTATGTGCCCCGGGCTAGAGAGAGAACTCTTTCCAGTGAGGGAATGATCCTTTCAATCCAAGTTAGATCCTGAAAACATCTGCCAGTTATTGATCAAGCTTATCTAAGGTGTGGTCTGAGCTCTGTAAGGTTATAATGTTACTTTTTAGTGAGAGGGCACAATACACTGCCTTCCCTCATTTATATAGAAATAAAGTTAGTGTCTTGAAAGGAGTTCCGCAGTCCTAGTAGTCTGCTCTTTGTCTCCTGCCCCCTGCCCCTACCAGAACTTTTTATCATCAGCATATTCCTCTGTGAGTAGAGGAGGGCTTTAGGGAACATCTGTTTCTGCAGACCAGGTGCCTCTGACCACTGGACACCCCGACACTCGAAGGACGCCGGCCACTGGCATTTCTTATTTTCCTGTCTGCCCTCCGTAATCCCTACTTAATTCCCGTTTAGCCTCTCTCCTCCCCATCCACCACCACCACCCTGTTTTCCTCCTCAGCAGTTTAATAATTGAAACCACGGATTTTGGAGTCTGACAGGCTTGAGTTCAAGTCTTGACTTTATCACTTACTGACTTGGGCCTTAGTTTTCTCGTCTTTAAAATGCAAGTGATTTTAGTACTCTGTAAGTGGTTATGGGAAAAAGAAAAGGCATATGAAGTACTTAACACAAGTCTGACAGATAATCCTCCCTCAATAAATACTAGACATTTAAAATGTTGCCCCATTCTCTCAAATCCTCCAAGACTCAAATCTGCCCTGACTTTGTATATCCACAGTCAAGTCCCTTTGAGGGGGTGAATTATCCTCCACGGGATTCCTTGGTCTACCAAAATGAAGGACACAGTAAGTGCTCTGAGATACTGGGATGAGAGGCCAGGAAACTGGAGCGGTGAACATGGCTCAGGTAGAATTTACAGAAGGCGTTCCTAGCCCTGGCACGAGCCTGGGACAGGGCAGTGGGTAGGGAAGCTGGGAGAAGCCTGGGTCTGTGAAAATGCCACCTTATGAGTCTTACCTTTTAACTTCTACCATTTCTGCAGTTTCTACAACAGCTTAGGCCCCCAGCCCCAGATCAAATGCATGACTCTGTCCTCAGGGAAGGAGAGGCAGGGGGTAATCAGAGTTTTACTTCCACCCCATGGGCTGTTAGAGAAATGTCTGTGTCTCTGGGAGGCAGTCTTCTGGCAGTCAGGCCTTCTCGCCCACCACCAGAAAAGGGCCATCCCTCCCCCTCATCTGAGTACTCTTAGACTCCCTTGTGCTGCTTTGAGCGCAAGTCCATGAATCTTCCACAGAGGATTCGAGGGGTGGGGGTGGAGGGAAGTTGCTTCCCTGTGAGTCAGAATCTCCTGGATTTCTCATAATTCCCAGCACTGCTACCTAATTAGAGGACCCCTTATGAGCGGCTTCTGGACTTGGGAGCTCGCACAGCCCTCTGGAGGTCGTACATCTAGGCTCCTCTTTGTATCCAACCTGAGTCCCTCTTGCTGTGGTTTGAACTTAGAGTCTGTTGAAGTTAAAGTCAACCTGCCTCCTGCCCTTCCTCTTCCCCTCCGAAGGGTCCATTAGGTCCCTCCAATTTGCAATTCCCAGGTTGTTACTCCCTGTGTGAAAGAAGAAAAAAGACCCCCTGTAAAGCCCAAGGTGCAGACAAGTTTGCGCTAGAACCGGGACGGAGCTTCCGAGACTCCATCTCATACCAAAACAGTTATTCTCCACAGTTCCAGAGGCCAGCCTCTGTGGGGGCCCCAGTTCAACCTGGAAACCCCCCACAAATGTGTAGCCATATGCTGTTTTACCCTTGCCTAGTAAGGGTCACCTCCCAATCCAATCCAACTGATCCCCTTCACAGAAATGCTCTGGAATTTTCCTTGGGTGCAACCCTGGATAGAGAGAGTATGTGTGGTATGTGTCCCGAAATGGGGACAAGGGCCCAAGACTGCCAGTCCGGGAGAGGAACTGCTGAACGGAGTAGCAAGTGACTCTTACCTTGGAGAAGGAGGAAACTGAGGATCGCCCAGCACAGCTGCGTTGCTCCCACCGTCCCCATGTCAGCTGGGTCTGTCCCTGAAGGCTCTGTCCATAGTGGAGAAGAGAGAGGGAGTGCTAGGGGAGGGGGTGGGGGCTGGCTCTCCAGGAGCTTCCTGTCAAAGAATAGAAGGAAACAGATTGGGACCGGCTCCAGGGGCCCTGCTCAGCCGACAGCCCAGATGAGGATGTAAGGCTGAAACATCAGAGACTGCGCCCAGGGCTGGGGGAACTCCACGTGGCCTGGGCTAGGGTCACTGTGGTCTCCAGGGCCTGTGCACCGAGACCAGTGACGGCACCCTGCCCCTGCCCTCTCCTTTCCTCTCCGAAGGGTCCCTCCACACACCACAAGAGATTTTCCTGGAGTGAACCTCCCTTCCCTCCCCATACTGGTTCAGGCCCTGATTGAACCCTAAAGCTCAGCCCACCAGCTGCCCACGCTCTGTAGACTGAATTCTCCACATTCCTCTCTCCCTCCTCAAGGCTCCCAATGCATATGGGACTCTCAACGTCTTTTATTATTGTTATTCTTAATAGAAAAACAAGAGAACCACATTCCAAGCACCCCTTCCTCCCCTACCCCTCACTTTGGGGTGCACACAATCCCCTTTAACATAATTCTTACCATTTTTGTAGATTTTCTTCTAGCCTGTGATAATACGCATATATATGTATATATGGATGCAATCATCTTTTATGATTGGTGTACTGTTCTCCCTTCATTTTAATTTTTTAATGTATGTTTTAAAAGATTTTTTATTGCTTTTGACACAGAGAGAGACAGAGAGAAGGGGGAGGGCCCACAGAAGTCTCCATAGTTGACAGCATTAGTTTTCCATATAGTTTCACTCCACAGGTGGGCGCGGGGCTGCACAGGACAGGAAACGAGCCAGGAGCCTCCCGCATAGGCCCGGCAAGAACTGAACTGGGGGTACACCCCAGTTCAACATATGGGTCCGCATGGGCCGGAGCCAGGATTTGATCCTTGGACTCCAGGGCTGCAAAGCAAGCTCTTAACCTGCTGAGCCACCCCAGCTTCCCCCGTCACTAGTTTTTTTATATAGTTTCACTCCACAAGTGGTCACAGAGCTGCACAGGGCAGGAACTGGGCCGGGGGCCTCCCACATGGGAAGCTCACTGGGATAAGAACCAAACTGTGGGCACACTCCAGTTCAGCATATGGGTCTACACAGGCTGGGGCCGGGATATGATCCTCAGACCCTGGGCTTCAAGACAAGTGCTCAACTTGTTGAGTCATCCTGGAATCCCCATTATTTTTTAATAGATATTTTATTTTAAAGCAATCACCATTGTACAGAAAGTATATTACATAGAACGTTTTTTCCTTGAACCAGTTGAGAGTAAATTGCCAACCGAATGCCTCATCATCCCCCAATGTGTGCATTTTCTACAAATAAAGTCAGTGTCCTACATATTCGCAATGCAGCCATCAAAATTAGGAAATTAATATTTACATATTAATACCATCTAATCCTCAGATTCCATTCAAATTTTGACCATTGTCTCAATAATGTCCTTTATAGCACAAGGGTCCAATCCAGAATTACACACTGCGTGTCTCTTTAGTTTTCTTCAATCTAGAACAGTGCCTCAATCTTTGCTTGACTTTCAGGACCTTGATATTTGTAAAGACTACAGTTTAGTTATGTTGTAGAGTCTCCCCCATGAGGGTTTGTCGGACATTTCCTTGTGATTAGATTTTTAATTTTTACTTTTTTAAGATTTATTTTATTGATTTTGAGAGGAGAGAGAGAGAGAAAGGGAGGAGGGCCTAGAGCAGTCTCCATAGTGGTACATCATCAACTGTGACAGTTTCATTCCACACAGGTGAATGTGGGGCCCCATGGGGTGAGAACTGAACTGGGGGCCTCCCACATGGGAGGCACAAATCCTCACCACCATCCCAGCAGTTACAGTTGTGCCACAGTTCAGCACATGAGTTTACACAGGCCAGGGCCGGGGCTGGGAATTGAAACTCAGACCTCACCACTGTGAGACTAGTGCTCAATTGCTGAGCTATCCCGGCATTCCCTCCTTACAATTAGATTTAGGTCATGCTGGGATGCCAGGATGGCTCAGTGGGTTGAGCACTTGTCTTGCAGCCCCGGGGTCCGAGGATCATATCCTGGCCCTGCTCATGCAGACCCATATGCTGTACTGGGTGTGCCCCCAGTTCAGTTCTCACTGGGGCAAGCTTCCCATGTGGAGGCCCCCCATTCGGTTCCCACCCCAGGTGTGCTTCGTATGCATGAGGACTCCAGCCCAGTTCCTGCCCTGCACAGACCTGCACCCACCTGTAGAATGAAACTATATCGAAAACTCCCTCCTCCTTCCCTCTGTCTCTCTGTCAAAAACAATAAAAATAAATCTCAAAAAAAAAAAAAGATTTAGGGGAAGCTGGGTGACTCAGCGGGTTAAACGCTCCCTTTGCAGCCCCTGGAGACCAAGGATCGAATCCCAGCCCCGGCCTGTGTGGACCCATATGCTGAAGTGAGATGTGCTTCCCATGCGGGAGGCCCCCAGCCTGGTTCCTGTCCTTCACAGTCCTCTCCCACCTGCGTGGAATGAAATCATGTCAAAAATTGATGACGTACAACTATGGAGACTGCTCTGGTACCTCCCCCTTCTCTCTGTCTTTTTCTGCCTCTGTCAAAAAAACAATAAAATAAATCTTAAAAAAAAAAGATTTAGGGGAAAGCCGGGATGGCTCAGCGGGTTGAGCGCTCGCTTTGAGGCCACGAGGACCGAGGATCGAATCCCGGCTCCGGCCCAGGCAGGACCCACGTGCTGAACTGGGGAGTTCCCACAGTTCGGTTCTCTAACTGTCTCTGTCTCTGTCTCTCTCTCTATCTGTCAAAAGTAAAATAGAAATAAATATGCACTGAAGACAAAAAGATAATTTCT
>PVKE010039023.1:0-15199 GCA_004027555.1 Craseonycteris thonglongyai
GCCCTGCTCTCACCCCGCCCGCCGGGAAGTGCCGCCACCCTGCTCCACAGTCCCTGTGCCACTTTAGGCTCCGTGATCTGATTAGGGCACTGCGTGCTGTCCCTTGAGTTCGGATGTTAAATTGTCCACAGTCTTGTGGGGATTCCACGCTCCCTAGGTCTTGGCTTCCAGCCCGCCCTCGATCCAGCTCCACTTTGACCGTAGTCCCCCAATCCCCCTTGGTTTTTGCCAGCCCCGGGCCGCGCTCCGAGTCTCTGTCCCCGAACCGCTGCTTCCCCTTCCCTCTCCCGCTCTCCCCTTTTTTCTCTAACCTTTGGGTGTTGTTCCGTGTTGTGTGGTTCTCTTAGTTGAGGTTTCTTCTCAGGGTTTCCCCTGTGGATTCCGCTCTGTTCACAAGGCCCTTCCCAGGCAGTTATCAGCGTTCTCCTCTCATGCCGCCATCTTGGATCTCGATGTTCCATTTTAAATAGGACAGAAAACAAAAGGACCATCCTGTTTCAAGTGGTCTGTATGATCAGACTACTGACATCTTGAATTTAGCCCAGTGAAACTAGGCTGACTATATGGACCATTTGAAATAGGATGGTAGCATTGTTTTCTGTTCCATTTAAAATAGTACATCTGGGGGAAGCCAGGATGGCTCAGCTGGTTAAACACTTGCTTTGCAGCCCCGGGACCGAGGATCAAGTCCCGGCCCTGGCCTATACGGACCCATACGCTGAACTGGGGTGTGCTTCCCATGTGGGAGGCCCCTAGTTTGGTTCTTGCTCCCTGATTCATCCCCTGACTCACGGGTGCATGCTTCCCATGTGGAGGCTCCCAGCCCAGTTCCTGCCCTGCGTGGCCCGCGCCCACCCACGTGGAATGAAACCATGTTGAAAACTGATGATGTACATTGTACAACTATGGAGACTGCTCTGGGCCCTCCCACTTCTCTCTGTCTGTCGCTGTCTCTCTGTCTCTTCAAAAACAATAAAATAAATCTTTAAAAAAATAAAAAATAAAATAGTATGTCTGGTCAGCCTATCTGAGGCAGATCAGCACTTGCTCAATATGAGCTGAAAACATCCATAAACCAGATTGTTCAAAGCATGGTTTAACTGCCTTCATTTTCTGTTTAGCTAAAGGTTACACTTCAACCTGCTGATCTGATTTTTTTTTTTTGAAACCTGATGATTTCTTGAGTCATCAGCCTATGCATCAGTTCTGTGCTGTGTTAGAGATGAAGACTCAGGATGTTAGGAAAGAAATGATCTTAGAAACTGTTTAGTAATCGTTGTAATGTCAATGGTAACACTTTCACTACTTTACCTTTGTATAAGCTTGTTAAATTGAGAAGTATCCTTTCGTTGTTTCATTCTTGCCATCATTTCAACCAGCCTGTGAGACTGGCAGAAAACAGACACAAGGAGACAGTAATTTGCTCAAGATCGCAGAACAGCAGGACTTGGCACAGATCTTTTGGTTCTGAGTCTAACATTCTTTGTCTATTGCCTGAATAAGGGGGTGGGTGGGGGGCGGGGGGGGGGAGGGGAAGAGAAAGAGGTAGGGAGGAGGAATTAGGGAAAAAAGATAAAAAGAGAAAAGAGCATTCTTGACTCAAAGTACATGCTTAAGAAATATTATTGAGGGAAGCCAGGATGGCTCAGTGGGTTGAGCATTCGCTTTGCAGCGCTGGGGACCGAGGATCAAGTCCCGGCCCCGGCGGACCCATGTACTGAAATAAAATAAATCTTTAAAAAAAAAAAAAGAGGCAATCCTTATACATTTGGGGTTAAATTAAAAAAAAAAATTATTGAATGCATAATAATTTTTATTTGCATATAAACTCTTTGTACTTTAGTTTCCTCGTATTTAAATAGGATACTCTTCTCTACTACATGTTGTTGTGAAGTTGAAATAAATACCCCAAAATTAACATCTGTGTAATATATATAAACATATGTATCATTGAGTCATACTTGGTACATAGTAGGTACTCAATGTCAATCATTACTAACTACACAGTACTTTACAGGTTATAAAAATGTTGATAAAATAATTAATCTTTAAAATTACTTTTTGAAATCAGTGATTATATCCTCATTTTATCGATAAGCAAACTGAAACATTAAGAGTTTAAGTGACAGTATCTGGTGGCCTTAGCTGGATACCAGTCTACCCAAAGCTGTCTCCGTCAACTAGCCACAAATAGTAGTGGAGACTCCACAGTGCCAAGCTTGTCTAACCTTCAGCCCAACACAAATTTGTAAGATTTCTTAAAACATGATGAAATTTCTTTGCATCTTTTAAAAAAAATTTTTTTAGCTCGTCAGTTATTGTTAATGTTAGTGTACTTTATGTGTAGCACAAGACAATTCTTCTTCTTTCAATGTAGCCCAGGGAAGTCAAAAGATTAGACACTCCTAACAGATATGTGTCTGTGATCACACAGTTAATTCAGGTGCAGGATGATGGGCTACCTGTGTGCCAACCACAGGGCACAACCTGGGTACTGAGAACATCCTATTTTGTCATTAACTATCTTAATTATCAACTTGTTATCTTCAGATTCATCTCATTTTCTTGATGAGCAGAGTTCAGAAAGAAAAAAAATAATCAGCTAAACAAATGATCTAGTTAATTGAACTCTAATTTCACTTTCCAATTATAGCATGACACTGGAACATTTTATCAACACTAATGGTAAGGCAGAGAAATGCTGGGCAGGAATAGATTAACCCAGCCTGAGTCTTCATTGTATTTGTAACTCAAACACTGTTTAAAACAGGGAATTACCCCTCCCCATTCTGGAACATTGTCACTTTTTTCTTCCTTTTTCTCTATTTGGTGATTTAAAAAATACCAATATACTCTCTGGAACCCAAGCTAATTCTCACCAAAGGGAACAGAAAGTTCCCAATGTCTCTTTTAGCATAAGCTTGAATCAGGTCATGGCAAATGACACGTCTTTGCCACTTCCTGTCTTGGATGAATTGATTGTGTATGTCATACATGATCATACACTGTATGATACGTTGGGGGTTGTCTCCTGTCCCACAGTTAGGAACCACTTCCCTGAGTACCAACTGGCAATTTGCACATTGAATAGAATCTTTACCAAATCAGATATATGTAATCATGCTATCATTATAGGTAACTTGAAATTAGAAGGGCTGAGTAAAATTTTGACTCTACTACTTACTTACTCTTATGTCATTGTCCCCTGTAAAGTTCACTTAAAACATTTGCGCCTCAGTTTCTTTGTCCAAAAACTAGGGTAACAACATTTCCCTCCAGTGTTGCTTGGGGATGATACAAGTTTATGCATTAATGATATTTTGTCAGTCTAAAGCAGGGGTTTCCAAACTTTCAGCCCGTGGGCCACATTAACTATCAAACAGCAGTTTGGGGGCCGACTACACACTCGAGGTCCAAATAAAAAAGAATCAAAACATAGATGTTGTTTTTAATTATTTATTTAATATTATTTTATTCAGATAAAAAGGTCTCCACGGGCCGGATGAGAGGGCCTCCGGCCCACGGGCTATAGTTGGAGACCCCTGGTCTAAAGTACTGTTATTTACAGTTAAGCCAGCAGGTATTGAATGTTGGTAGCATTTTTCATTATGAGGTATTGGACATAAGTTAATTTTAGTCTCTCACTTTGAAAATCATCAGAGCATGGACCATTCTACTGAACCTTGCTGCCAAAGCCTAGTGACTTCAGTCTCAAGGGCTGACAGGGATAATGCTTAATAGGGAAAATTCCTTTTAACCTTGCAATATGACTAAGACTAAGCTCTCCCAAGATGGCTCTCAGTCCTGTCAACATCTCTGCATTTGTCTCTCTGTGAACTGCGTCCTGCTGCCCTGGACTAACACTACCAGGCATTCAGTTGTGTTAATTAAAAATACCAGCCAAGCAAGATGCTTAAGAACGTGGCTGCCAAAGTCAGTCTCCAATTTGAAACAACCAGATTGATTTGAGTTTTTAACCTACTGCTCCATAAATTAGCTGGCCAACATCTTGGTGCTGTGGAGTAGCAAGTGGGTTTGAAAGCCCAGTGGTTTGCAGGCTCCCTGCCATATGAAGAAGCCACGGTCAAGGGAGTGAGCCTGAAACTTCATGTCCTCAAGGCAGTCAGAGATAGTCTGGTGGAAGGGTATTTGACCACAAAGAGAAATCAAGGCTATTCTCTCAGAGTCAGGTGTAGAAGGGTTAGCTGCTGTAACTCACAGTGGTCAGAAGGGGACATTGGAAGGTGCTGGAACAGTGCTAAGCCGTAGGCTGTAAAGTACCTGTAGATCAGGCTAGTTGTTGGAAACATAAAATGAGGGCACTACCTAGCAGTGAGAGTTCATTTATAGAAGTCAGGTTTGTGAGCCATTGGAAAAGGAATAGAAGATGGAACTCTGTGGGTTTGGGTCTGGAGAAAAGAACTCACTTCAGAGACTGTGAGAGCAGCTTCCCTGTCTATAGTGTCCCATGGTCCAGATGGTGAACCAGGATGAGAGTCCCAGCCATGAGCCAGGCACACACTGATGCCCCGGGAAGCAGATGGTAAGGCTGTGGTTCCAAATAATCTGTCCATAGCAAGATTACATTCAGTAAGTGGGTGAGTCTAGTCCCCTTATACCAAAGCCCCGAGTGAGGTAGGTTTAGGCAAGGTATCGGGACCTCAGCGTAGCTGGAATAGATTAAAAAATGTTTTTGAATGTTTTGAAACTGTGGAACTTTCTCTTTGTGCTTCAGAATGACAACACTTAAAATGCAGACATAAAGTCTGTTTGCTATTGTTTTGGGAGGCAGCAAAATTATGTTCTAGAAGCTGATCTTGTCCTTTTCAGCAACTTAGTTAGTACAGGTTTACTATTGAAATTATAATAATTTCATCAATATCATACAGGGTAATACCTCTTAATAAGCCAAATAAAGAAGTAATATATTCCAAACAAATGACATTAATCACACTATTGTTTTAGGCAAGGGAAGATAAAAGATTAAAGTCTAAACTTAACAGAGGTGTGCCTTTGTCATAGAAGGAGCTTACTGGGGAGAGATGTTGACCAACTGAGAGCTGATTTCTAGCTGCCAGAGCGAAAACCAAGAATGCCCTGTTGCTAGAGCGTGTTGCTAGGGAACAGAGACACTGGCATAAGCAGAGGGCTGATCTCTTTCACAGGGTCCGTGCAAGGTTTCTCACCACCGCCAGAGACAGGCACTGTGCCAAGACCAGAGCTAATGTCCATAGGTCTTTGGAGAGTTTTTAGGATAGCAGAGTCACCTCACCCAAACCCAAACTCTCAAATAGTCCTTAAAAATCTCTTTGCCATAATTGCTTCTCCACGTGTTCTTATTGATAAGCCCCCAGCAGTGTACATCAGAAACTAGGCCACTCAGGTACTTATCCATCGACAACAGATGTGAAATGATATCCTGATGCAATTTACTTCATACTTATATCAAAGCAATTTTCTTTTTATCATTTGCCATAAACAAGTAGATTAAAACAACGTCACCTCAGTCATAAACGAGTGGATTTGAAATTATGTTAAATCAATACACAATGAAGTCTCATGCTAATATGCTTGTCAGACTTCATTGGACACCAGTAACACTTAAACAACACTTAAAGTATAGATGCCTAGCCTTTAATACAGACCTATTGAGCCCAAATCCCCAGGATTAGTGCCCATATGCTTGCTTTTAATAAGCAGCACAGGTGATCTTGCTAATCACTCAAGGTTGAAAAGCTTGGTGATTATCAATTTTTACTCCTCACACAGTAATATAAAGACAAGACAATGTGGTAGGCCCATATTTCCTTGCAGATCAGTAATCTTAGTTTTAACACATATTATTTATGGGAATGGGGAAATTAGTTAACTTCTTTTATTCTCAGATTCCTCAAATGAAAATGGGGATAATGAGAGTAATGCCTCAGAACATTGATTTGAAGATTATTAAATGAATTCACTTATTTTGAAAGTTTAGTAGAGTCCCTGGCACATAGTAGGTACTAAGTTAGTGGAGTTATTATTTGCTAATGCAGTATTAGATCTTTGTTCTCTGTAGGGCACCTCCATAATACAAATACCCCCTGAGAAATGTAAAGTTGTTAAAGAGGCAGAATATAATTGTGGAAAGAACCAAAGCAGACACAGGATTCTAGTTCCCACTCTACTACTCTCTCTTCTTAGGTAAAAAATTCAAGTTCTTGGCCCTTAGTTTCTTCATTGGTAAACTGATCTCATAAACTATAGGGTGATCCATCCAAAGTGGTGTCATGAACGGCTGCATTTCATCTTTTCTTATTGCTGAATAGTATCCCATTGTGTAAATGTACCACAACTTCTCTATCCAGTCATCTGTCAAAGGACACTTTGGTTGTTTCCACAACTTGGCCACCATGAACAGACTTTGCTTATAGATAGACTATAAAACTGAAAGTAACAAAGAAACAAAAATTCAAGGGCATAGTCAACAGTTTAGTGGTTACTTGAGGGTAAACGGGGAAGGTGGGTAGAAGAGTAGTGGGGTGGGGGATTAAGAAGAGGGCATCAAATATATGGTGATAGAAAGAGAACTGACTTTGGTGGTGAGCACATAATGCAATACAGAGACAATATAATGTAGAATTGGACACCTGGAACCTATGTAATTTTTACCAACCAATGTCACCCCAATATAGTTAACAGTGTAATGATATATATGGCTTTTACATTTTAAAAACATTATTTAAAGAGAAAAAAAATGTGCCAGACTACGTATGGCCTGGAAGGCATAATAAATTTATGGTATTTTATGTCTCTGTTTTATTTATTTTTATTATGTATTCTTTTTTATTATTAGTTTCAGAAGTACAAAACAACATAATGATTGGACACCTTACATAGCTATTACAATACCATTGACTGTATTCCCTATGTTGTACTCTATCTATAATCCATGACTATATATATTTTAAAATTATAGTTGATATTCAATATTATGACGTCTGTGTTCTTAAAGAAAATGTTTGCTGACCGCTGGCCTTAGAGCAGCATTTCTTAAACTTTAATTTGTATGTAAACCATCTGGAGGTCCTTTAAGATGCAGACTCATTCAATAGGTCTGAGGTTGGGCCTGGGAGTCTAACAAGCTAGGGACTCATGTTGAGTAGCAAGGGCCTGGCTATTTGGATTTATTTGGCCTGTGGTAGGTCCTGGACTTTTCTTATGTTTGCAAAGCTCACCAAGATGATCATAATATGTGCAGCCATGATCTACAGCCACTGGTCTTCTTAGGAATGTCTAAACAGAATTAGGCCAATTGGCTATCATCTCAGAAAACAGAATCAGGTCTCTCGGAATGTGATTCAAGACAGGCAACAGAAGCAAAGAAGAGAATGACAGGTTAAAAAATAAATAAATAAATAAAATACAGCTGTTTCATTTCAGAATTTGCCTGACCCAGAACTTTTGTCAGGCTTCTTATCTGTCCCTTGGTTTAGCAGCCTTGATTCTTTGGATTTTTTTTCTTCATTTCTTTTCTTCTTGAATTTATCCCCTTGCTTTTTTTGGACCTATTGTATCTGCATGTGTTCTTTGTATTGTCTGAACACACTGGAGTTGATTGCTGGTTCCCCTGAATTGAATAAATACATATCATTCTCTTCTGTTGAACTTAATTTATGGCCCTAACTCCAAACTGGAAGTATGGAATGTTGGAATCTTAAACGTAGAAGTAGGAAAAGAATCCAAAAGTTTACATCATAGTAGTAAGATGGAAAAATATCGCTACTTCCATATCTATCTTGCCTCCCACTCTTCCTATAGCCATACAACATTATGACATAAAACAAACTAATATAATTAGTATTATATGAACTGAAGGATCAATTACTCTCTCTAATACCAATCAGATCAATAAAAATACTGACAATGTTTTTCAAAGCATTGTCTATAATGGCCAAGTCATGGAATGAACCAAAGTGCCCTTTGATAGATGACTGGATAAAGAAGCTATGGTACACTTACACAATGGAATATTACTCAGTGACAAGAAAAGGTGAAATACTGCCATTTGTGATAACATGGATGAACCATGAGATCATCATGTTAGATGAAATAAGTCAGATGGAAAAAAAATTAAGAACCATATGACTTCACTTATATATGGAATATAAAATTGAAAGCAATAAAGAAACAAAAACACACGGACACAACCAATAGTTCAGTGGTTACCTGAAGGTAAGCAGGGAGGGGTGGAGGAGGAGAGAAAGGGCATCAAATATGTGATGATGGAAGGAGAACTGTTCTGGGTGGTAAGCACATTATGCAACACGGACGATCTATTGTAGAATTGTACACTCAGAACCTGTGTAATTTTTACCAACCAATGTCACCTCAATAAATGTTAAAAAGAAAAAAGAAAGAAAACAAACACCCACCTTCTGCTTCAGTACCCAAGTGAGAAGCAATAAAAAAGGTCAACTCTGATATGTCACACATTTATATATTTGCCAAAGTTGTTCAGGTATAACTTGGCATTAGTAGGTAAAAACTACGTGGATAGGGTCTTCGGTCTGCTGGTAGTTTTACACAAATGGAACAATTATGGTTATCTGTGATTTTAGGCATTAACTTTTATAGTTTTTGATTGACCAAGTTAAAGCTGATATGGAACATAATGTCACCAGCCTGAAGATGGAAATAATGACAAAGATTAGGCAAACAGAGCCATAAACTTTTACTGTGGTGATTGGGAACAAATGCACATAATAGAGGTGACCCTTGGGCTGCATAAAGGGAAACACCAGGGTGGTAACAATAAGAAGAAATAACTTGATTCGCACTCTAAATTATAAAGCCTTGTCTGACTCAACCATACTCAGCTGTGGCCATAACCACGGTGCAGATGGAGGCCACGTGGCTGTGAAACAAATGGATCAGAACCCAGGCCTCCAAAGTCAGATTTTAATTTATAGTTAGCAAACCTTTGTTTTACTGCCTTGAGCTCCTTCCATGGTACCTGCTAATTTATATATGCCACAAACCAACTTGAAACTCCAGGGAGTGATCGTTGGCCATATGCGTGGATTGCCCTTTATGATGACTGAGACTATTATCCCCAAAGATAATACTCTCTGTTCACTGAGTGAAGGATAATTTTTGTAAATAGACCGATGGTCTCAGCCCATGTACAGTGTGCTCAAAGGCCATTGCAAAGTAACTTTGAACCAATCATGTGCTTTGGTATGGGTCTGTTGTCAACACAAACATGATGTGATGCATTGTCAACACAGATGTGTTACAAGACTTATAAGAAAAAAGAAAAAGAAAAAATAGAAAGCAAAACAATAAAACCACTAAAAGCTTTTGGAGATATCTACATTACATGTGTTTGGAAAAGTTCTTATTTTTCTCTTTTGTTTTTAAAGATTTATTTTTATTGTTTTTGACAGAGACAGAGAGACAGAGAGAGACAGAGAGAAGGGGGAGGGCCCAGAGAAGTTTCTGTAGTTGTATGTCATTAGTTTTTTATATAGTTTCACTCCACAGGTAGGCGCAGGGCTGTGCAAGGCAGGAACTGGGCCAGGGGCCTCCTGCATAGGAGGCACCCCCCCCATAAACTGGGGGCCTCCTACATGGGAAGCATGCCTGGAGCGAGAGCCAAACTGGGGACCTCCCACATGGGAAGCTTGCCCCATTGAGAACTGAACAGAGGGCACACCCCAATTCAGCATATGGGTCTGCTCAGGCTGGGGTTGGAATATGATCCTCTGACCCCAGAGCAGCAAGATGAGCACTCAACATGCTGAGCCATCCTGGCATCCCCACTTTTTCTGTTTTTAAACTTTATAATCTGGAATCATCAAAAAAAAAAAAATCTTTGGAGTACAGCCACCCCTCAATTAGCGACCAACCTGTTTCATGACTGCTCTGACTTACCACCAGTTCTCTAGCATGAGGAATACCCCATCCCAGTCCTTGTCTGGTACCTTCAGTTGGTTAGTATTTACTACACAAAGCATTTTCAAGCACATAAATACATACCCTATGACACCATGACACACCACAAGACATCCACCTTTAAGGTCCTTGGTTATCAACCAATCTGCCTAAGGACCTAGTCATAGGAATGGAACTTGGTCATTAGCTGAGAAGTTCCTGTAGTCCTTATATACAGCTTTGTAATTGGACAGGACTCACTGATTATTTTACAGTTAAGTGTGTGCATGTCTGTAAAAAGTCATGAGCACATGTATAATTGTACTTGCCGCTAAAGGTATGATTTGCTTTCAATGAATCTGAAAAGATCAGAGGAGTTACATGTGCTTTCAAGTGCACCATAAATAAAATTAACTCAGAAAAGAAAGCCACTCTTAAAAAGTTACAGAGTACTGAGAATATACACTTGTCCCTTCACATGAGATCTTTCTCAACTCGAACTTTAACATGGAAACATAATATGTACCCTGATTGCACTGTACTGAGGTTTAAAATGTAATTACCTGTTTTCTGGCTTGAAAAACACATCCCAGTTTTCGTCATATACAGCTTATACCCTTACTGGATTCTGCTTGGTTGTGTCCAGTGGCTCCTCATCAAGATCTATGGAGATATCTCTTCCACATTCAGAATGTCCACTGGCTTAATCACCCAGCCACTCTGAGAGCCAGTCCCATCAGCAGGAACAGGTGGGACAGGAGACAATGCCAGCCTTCCAGAGGTGGAGCTGAAAGAGGAACAGGACAAGGGCATGATGTCATACTCAGTTTGCTGAGGAAGAAGAAAAAATGTGTTTCATGTCAGCAAATACAACTTTTGTTGTTTAATCTCCTTGTACCTCAATTTCCTCATCTATAAAATAGGGATGGTGATAACATCTTTCTCATAGCAGCATTACTCGTCTGTCTGACAGTTAAATGAGTTAGATGCCAAGCAAGGAGAACAATGCCCGAGACACGGTTAAGTGCTGTATAATGTTAGTGCTATTAAAATACTTAACAACCACAAATTGAGTTCTCAAATGGTAATTATCATCTTCTTTCTACAGCTACTTCTTTCTCTAGGATAAAATAAACAACTTGAATAAGCTAGACATCACTTCTTCTATTGCCATATTCCCAAGTGTAATGTTTCCTAAGTCACACAATTAGTAAATGATTGGAAAGGAACTTGAATCCAGATCTATCAACCTCCATAGCCCAGGACTCTGCTCTTTCAAATTCTTGCCTCTGCACTTTATTTGGTATTTAGTTAGAAATGTGAATTGGTGAAGAGTGATGCCTATTGTTTGTAGCAAGCTTTAGGAGGTGTGCAAACCCTTCCAGAGAGAGTCAGATCAGCTCAAAAGCCCAGTTCAGCAGATATTGCCTGCAGTTATCGACAGCTTCAGTAGTCGAGGTTAGAAGCTGGTTCCTGCCGTCTCAGTCCGTGACAACGTTTTCGAGAAGGGAGCTGATATACTCACCACAACATTGCACACTCACAGAAGGTGTCCAATAAAGCAGCTCAGTAGAAATGGTTTAAAGACTTTAATCTTATCTAAATTGAGGCTAATCTGTTCATTGTGGGCATCAAACCTAAGAGGCAATCAGAGCTGACTAAACCAATGTAGAAGTTTTTCCTCATTCTTCTCATTGTGCAGAAGCCCACATCGCTGTCCTATAAAAGGCTGTTTCTGACAATAGGTGGGACACAGCTGAGGCACCCGCTGAACACACCTGTACCGGCTCAGTGGGATGTATGTGTGATGTGTTTATACAAAGGCTGTAACACAGGTATGAACAGAGAGAGCCCTGGATGATCCAGTTATACTCTAGTTCAAGAAAAAATGTCAATGGGAAAAAAAAAAAGGTGACCAACAGACTGAAGGCAAAAGTCTTTCCCCATAGTGATATTGGGTCATTACGACTCTTGTGTTTCTAAATCTGAACTTTTTTCTAGAAGGGAGAGGACCAAACAATGAACATAAAAACTAGGTCTGGGTCTCCTTGAGATGCTGGAGAGGAAGAATAAGAGCAAGATGCAACTGTAAGTAGAGGTGTTGTTCAGATGCATTAGAGAAGACTGAATTAAAGAGACTCCTGATTCTGTCCATGTGTAGCAAAAACCCTGTGAATGCACCCATAAGACTTGAATGCTTCCTCAGTGTTAAGTATGTGGGTGAGCTTAACGAATTTTTCAGAATAAAGTTGCCCAGACACTCGGTGTCTGAAAAGCAATCATCTCACTTAACATTTAATATGGGTGTTGCTACATGGAGTCTCATGCACATTAAGTATGTCCACATTGTTTGGTGGTAAGAATGTACCGGTATGTCCTGCATTTCAGATATTCCCAGGAGTGCTGAGTAAGAAAAAAATTGCATCTGCTTGGCAATATTCTAGAAAGCTAATTACCCAAGAGCGAATTTATGAACAGCTGCCTAGATTATTATTCTTTACAAGTTTTTGCAGAGGTGAGACTACTGCTTACAGCTTTTCCTAAACTTCTGTGCCTCCATACAGAAGATTCCTTGAGCTGAGGATGTCACTTGCCCTTGTCTTCAGTTTTTCTTGAAAATACCTATTTATTTTTTAAGACTCAGATCAATTGTTACTTTCACTAGGAAGCCTTTTATGATTCCCCTCTGCAAAATGGGCCAGTGCTTTTTTGTTCCACGAAGGTACACAGTCACTAATACTCCATTACATTTATTATTTCACAACCTACTCCCCACTTGTAAAGTAGTAACTCTTCTGGGGGGGGGTACAATATATTAGTTTCTTTATATCTACAATACCTACCTGTAGAAGAATTCAAAGAACTTAGCTCTCATTAATTGGCTGTGAAAAAGAAAGTGAAGGAGGGAGGGAAAGGAAAGGAGGGAATATTATTACTCAACAAGGTCGGGAAATTGCATAATTCTGGAAAATAAATATATTATGGAGAGGAGGAAAGCACATGAGAAATGGAATCAGAGAACACAGTCTTGAATTCCAGTTTTTATACTCACTATCTGTGACCTCGGACAAAAGGCCAAACCTCAGTTTTTGTTTTTGTTTTAGAATTTAGTAGTAAAGTTAAAAAGGTGTTACATTTAAATGAAATAATGTATGTGAAGGCACAGGACGCATAGTAGTTCCTCAAAGATTTAATTATTGAATATTCTTTTAATAAAGTATAGACTAATTTCCTCTTAGAATTTGGAACAAAATAAAATAAAGCACACCTGGCAAAATCTCTGACTTCAGAATTTCTGTGTATCAAAACAATTTTCTTGTAATTATCAATTTATCCACATACTGCTAAAGCAATGGCAACAGCAAAATTTTCTGTTGATAGAATGCCTCCCAAATAGCTTATATTATACACTACTTTTCTTTCCAGCATTAATTTTATCAGGTAAGACACTTTTTTTAGTCTCTTTAGTCCATGAAAGTGCACTGCCCACGTAAAAATCTCTAAGCTCATAAATAAAGCAGAAGCCCATATTTAAGCAACTAACACACACACACACACACACACACACACACACACACACACTGATTGGAAGCACAATGAACTGGACTGGCACATTGCCCATTCCATACAGCAGGAAAGCATTTTATCCTTAGCTGTAATGTGCGTCTCCAGGAGGGTCTCATTCTTGTTAGAATACTCTGAATGTATGTTTCTTTAAGACTTCTATGTTCAATCTATTGCACTCATAAGAGGAGACAGCTTCCCCTTCCCCCTCTTTCTTTTCACTGACTGTCTCCAGCACCCATATCAAGAGATGCCAGTAGGAAAGGAGAGCAGGGAAAGGAGATGCACATTTAATGGCATAATATGGTCCCACCTAAGTGTGAGAACTGCTGTCTACATGTGCCACACATCTTCAGTTCCAATCCAGTTAACCTCGCACCACTCCTTCATACCTTTGTACTGTATGCTCAGCTTCTCTTCTGTACCTTCATTTACACTATTCATTTTCTCAGTATCTATCTATTTATCTATCTATCTATCTAGCTATCATCTATCATCATTTATCATCTCTGATGTTCCCTGCTCTCCCCATCTTGCCCATCCTTCAAGAGCCAACCCTATATACCGATTTATGGAGACTCTTGATGAGCTGCATCATGCACTTCCTTCCTAACTCTTGTCCTGAATTTGCATACATACCTAACCATCAACACCATAATCAAGTCAATCTTGTACTTTAATCATTCTTATTACACCCTAGCATTTCATAATATATCTTTGTGGATTATCCTGTCATTCTAAGTTCTTTGAATTCTTCTAGGTATTGGAAATACAAAAAAAATAAGAGAAGCATTACCACTTTACTAGGGGAAATTAGATTGTTAAATAATAAGTGTAACAGGTATTAATGACTGTGCACATAAGTTGACCCAACCTCAATGGCAAGGGAAGTAAAAGCACAAATAAACGAATGGGACTTTATCAAGCTACAAAGCTTCTGTATTACAAAGGAAACCAACAACAAAGCAAAGAGGCAACCAACCAACTGGAAGAAAATATTTGCAAACAATGTCTCTGATAAGGGGCTAATATAAAAAATATACAAAGAACTTGTACAACTCAACAATAAAAAACAATCCAATTAAAAAATGGGCAGATGACCTAAACAGACACTTCTCTCATGAAGACACACATATGGCCAACAGATATGAGAAAAAATGCTCAAGTTCACTAGCAATTAGTGAGAGGCAAATAAAAACCACAATGAGATGCCATCTCACACCTGGTAGAATGGCTATAATCAACAAGACAAGGGATAACAAGTGCTGGAGAGGCTGTGGACCAAAAGGAACCCTCATACACTGCCAGTGGGAATGTAAATTGGTACAACTACTATAAAAGGCTATATGGAGATTCCTCAAAAAATTAGGAATGGAATTACCATATGACCCAGCCATCCCTCTACTGGGCATCTACCCAAGAAACCTGAAAACCTTAATCTGCAAAGATGTCTGTACCCATATGTTCATTGCAGCACTTTTTACAGTAGCCAGAACGTGGAAACAACCAAAATGTCCTTCGATAGATGACTGGATAAAGAAGTTGTGGTACATTTACACAATGGAATACTACTCAGCGATAAAAAATGATGAAATACAGTCATTTGTGACAACATGGATGGACCTAGAGACCATCTTATTAAGCAAAATAAGTCAGACTGAAAGAATCAGGAAACATATGACCTCACTTATAGGTGGAATATAAAACTGAAAGTAACAAA
>PVKE010039024.1:0-15194 GCA_004027555.1 Craseonycteris thonglongyai
TCTCTCTCTCTCTCTCTGTCAAAAATAAATAAATAAATAAATAAAAATATATTAAAAAAAATAAAATAAAATAAAAAATAAATAGGGGGACCATCATTCCAAAGCCCAACTGAGACACACAATCTATCACAGTCTAACAATGAGACAGAATATTTGGAATCAGAACTCCCTAATAAAATCTGGGAAATACGGTCACTTTATTTACATATAGCACTGAGTACTGTTCTACAAAGCAAAACTGCAAAGTTAGCTTTAACTGAAGCTTCCATGGGGGCACAAATGACAACTTATATTAACCTTCTCTAAATAAAAAAGAAAACAAATATAAGAATTTAAAGAATGAGATGTATCAATAACTTAAGTGAGAAATGTTATACCTACGTCAATATTAGCTTATGTGTCTTTTTGGAAGTTTAAAGATAAAACTAATATGTAAATTAAACATGCCAGGGATGCCAGGTTAGCTCAGTGGTTGAGAGCTTGCCTCATAATCCCGAGGTCTGGGGTTTGATTCCCAGCCCCAGCCCGTGCAAACCCATATGCTGAACTGTAGCTCAGCTGGTAACCGCCAGGATGCCTTGATGGTAAAGGTCCTCGCCTACCATGTTGGAGGCCCTGAGTTTGCTTCCAACCCTGCACAGCCCCACATCCACCTGTGTGGAATGAAAACCATGTCACCACTAATGATGTACAACTATGGAGACTGCTCTGGGCCCTCGTCTCTTGTCTCTCTATCTGTGTATGTGTGTGTGTCTCTCACTTTCTCTCAAACAATAAAATAAATCTTAAAAAAAAATAAAGTGGGGACAATAACAGTATCCATCTCAAAAGGTTATTCTGAGAAGTAAATGATGCGATACAAGTAAGCAATTAGAATGGTATCCAGCACACACTAAATGTTGAACAAATGTTCATTATTAATGGAAACTGGTAAATTGAATAAAAAGTACAAAACTGGAATTTGAGAGTAAAACAAATGGTGAAACATGGAGATGATATAAAGCAGGCACGTCCAACCTGTGGCCCAGGATGACTTTGAATGTGGCCCAACACAAATTTTTAAAATATTGTGAAATTTTATTTTGCAACTTTTTTTCTTTTTTTAGTGCATCAGCTATCATTAGTGTTAGTGTATTTTATGTGTGGCCCGAGACAATTCTTCTTCCAGTGTGGCCCAGGGAAGCCAAAAGGTTGTGCACCCTTAATATAAAATTTACTCTCCATAGCTAGCTTATTACTGTCCACCTCTCCAATTATGTAAGGATTTTCTATTTTATACAGATGTCTAGAAACGTAGTAAATATAGTCATGATGCAGAGAGTTGCAATGACAGCAGAGTCTCAGACAGGACTCTTCACTTGATGATATCAATACAGATTTGTTGCCTGATTGCCAAACAGAGGGGGAAAGACGGTATGTGCAATACTTGGGAGAAACAGCAATCTTATAGAGTAACAAAATTTGTAGCCACTTATACTTTCTGTTGAACATAAAATGTATGCCATAAAAAAATAGTGTTTTCCATTGATTCATTTGGTAGAATCTGTTTATAAAGTAACATCTTATGCACCATCCAACATATGGTCTCTTTTTCTAGGTGACAAAGTAATTCCACTTTACACACCTCAATGTAAAAAGTGTAAGTTCTGTCTGAGTCCACGCACAAATTTTTGCGCAAAACTCAGGTAAGCTCAATACACTGCTAGTAAGAGTATAAATTGGTCCAAATATTTAGAGCAGTACATTGGCAATACTTAAGTAGAGTTAAAGAGATGCATTCTATCTTCCCATCAATTCTACTCTTAGAAACTGTTATGAAATCATCCAAGGAGACATGTGCTACCAATGTTCACTACAACATTGTTTATAATAGCCAACAAGTGAAAAATAGCACAATTGTCCATAAATAAGAAACTAGAATAACAAACTGCTGTATAACACAGTACTATGTAATAATGAAAATGGCTAAACTTGATTTACATGTATTATATCAATATAGAATACATTAATCCCCTATGTATGGTTTCACTTCCCATTGTTTCAACTACACAGGTCAACTTCAGTCTGAAGATATTAAATGAAAAATTCTAGAAATAAGCAATTCATAGTTTTAAATTGTACACCACTTTAAGCAGTGGGATGAAATCCCACAACATCCCACCCCATCCCACCCAGAATGTGAATCATTAATTTGTACAGCATATCCACACTGTATAACCTTCCCACCCATTAGTCACTTAGTAGCCATCTCAGTTATTAGATCCACTATGCCTTTGTTCAAGTAACGCTGATTTTACTTAATAATGGCCCCAAATTACAAAAGTAGTGGTGCTAGCAGTTTGGATATGCCAAAGAGAAGCCGTACGTGTTTCCTTTAAGTGAAAATGTATGTATGTACAGAAAGAAAGATAGTATACATAGGGTTTGGTACTATCCAAGGTTTCAGACATCCATTGAAGAGTATCGAATCATATCTCAAGGGGATAAGAGGGGTTCCACTGTAATCTCATAGAAACACTGTTAAGAAAAAAAAGCAAGTTGCTAACAGATATATTTAGGAAGGTGTCAGATTAAAAAATAATGCCATATATGGTTTATGGTCACATGTGTAAAGGTATAAATATATCACTGGAATGATAAATGCCACATTCAGAATAGTAGCTGCTTCTACAGAAGATGAGAGGGGAATGCAATGAGGAACAGTAAAGCAATATATAATATTACCTAGATTCAAAATTTAGAACTAAATTTTGAATCTAGGCCCTATGGCTCTAGAGTCCAAAATCTTAATCCCCTATTCCTTACTGAGACTATAGAAAGATTTGTCCTTAATGCTAACTGAAACTCATTTTTGTATTACTCTTACATCTATTACTGTGCCTCTCAGTTTCCTCATCTATAAAATAGGGTAATAATGCCTACTTCACAGGGTTGTTGTAGATATTCAAAGAATTAATACATCCTTTTGCAAACCTTTAATGAAATACCAGACTTGGGCAAGGACCGTTAATTATTTCTAACATCACAAAAAGAGATGTTATGTGCCTCCAGATGAAAATATGCAATACTACCTTTAGATACGCCTAATAAATATAAAACCTGAATCAAATCAAGCACATATATATATATATATAGATAGATAGATAGATAGATAGATAGATATATATACCCGTTTAGAGGAAATACAAGATTATAGTGACACAATCAGAAAAATCCAGAATGAGAAAAACTCTACAGGACAAAAGACTTTCTTCAACAAACGAATTGCAAGAAAAATCAAGGGGGAAGATGAGAACCTATAAATTAAAGGGACTTAAGAGACATAGCAACCAAATGTAATGTGTGGACCTATAAAATTTTTTTCCCTTTTAGAGATACATACTGAAATATTTACAATGAAATGGGGATGTCTGAAATTTACTTCAAAATGGGGGAGGATAGGTGGTGGTATGGAAATTGGGGATGGGTAATAGATGACACTAGATCAGCTATGAATTGATAACTGCTGAAGCTGGGAGTTACATGGAGATTCATTATGCTAGCCTTTCTACTTTTATATGATGGGGGACCCAAAAGTACCAAAATTGCCTTTCTTTGATATGAGAGGGATTGTGCACTTGGAATTTTTTCCTCCGGGTCAAACAGTCAATCAAAGTTTTTACCTGGAAGTTCTGAGAAGGTTGTGTCACGATTTACAGAAGAAACATCCTGAGTTGTGGCAGACAGACGACCAGTTCTTCCACCGTGACAACCCACCTGCCCACACTGCACTGAGTGTTCAGCAGGTTTTGACTAAAAACTCATGACCCCTGTGTCCCACCCTCCCTATTCACCTGATCTCACCCTGAGTGACTTTTTCATTTCCCCAAATGAAAAATGTTCTTAAAAAAGCAACATCTTAGCCCATGTGGAAGAAGTGAAACAAAAAAACAGCAGTAGCACTAAAAGGCATCAAAATTTACAAATTTTAAAACTGTTTTGAGCAGTGGGAGAGCATCTAGAAATTTGAAGGTAAATGAGGCTTAAATGTGTAAGAATAAATACACAATTTTTACAAATAAATTTCAGGGGGTTTTGGGTTCCCCCCCCCTTGTGTGTGTTCAAGTTGTCCATAATAAAAAAGGTTTTAATTAATACATATATATAAAAAATACATGTAAAGTCCTTAAAAGAGTTTCTGGCACATAAAAATTATTAAGTAAAAAGCTTATTATTATCTTTAGACTAATTCTAATATATTTATTATCTTATATAGTATATTATATATTATTTATACTATATATATTCTTTACATTATACATTTATTATATTATAAATAATTTTAATATTTATATAACATACATAAATATATGATGTATTATGTTCTATATATATATTTAGGCAAAAACTTTCATTTTCTCAATTTTTCCATCTCATAAAATTGCCTTAACAAATATATAATGCCCAGCTGTGTTTTTTCAGGAAAGTAATCAGGAGTTCATTTACTTTCTCTTTTTTGTTTGTTTGTTTGTTTGTTTGTTGTTCTTTTTCATTCTCTAGTCAAGTCAAAAATCTCATTGCTGATCAAGTACTAATGGAAGACAAAACTAGCAGGTTTACCTGTAAAGGAAAACCAATTCACCATTTCCTGGGGACAAGTACCTTCACTCAGTACACTGTAGTCTCTGATATCAATCTTGTCAAAATAGATGATGATGTAAATTTGGAGAAAGTTTGTCTGCTTGGATGTGGATTTTCAACTGGCTATGGAGCTGCAATTAACACTGCCAAGGTAAAATGATTATCACCAGGTTATATAAAATAGAATTTAATAGAGGGAGTGTGATAAAGCAGCTAAAATTATCTTCAAACCCTGGTTTTATCATTTATTACCTCTGTGGTTTTAGGCAAGTTATTTAAACTCTCTTATCTTATCTCTTTATAATAATATCTACTACAAATTGGTGTGGGACTAATTAAATCATACTGCACACGGATGTAAGACATCTGGCCCAGCTGCTGGCACACTGTTGGTACTCAGTTCATGTTAACTTCTTTTCCTATACTTAGTATGTTATATTATAGACCATCCCTAATTTAAATACAACCTGCTTAAATACGTCCCCTAAATATAAATCTTAATCCTGGGACAGCTGATTCAGTCAAGCGACAACAGAAACTACAGAGACTCCCACCCATCTCCATATAGCCATTCCTAGTAGTACTTCCTCCTTGATGCTACAAATTCCTCTCCCTAAACGGTAGTAATTAATCTCTGCTTCTCGTCCTGTCCCTTTTATGGCTCCAAGGGAAGGTCCCACGTGAGGAAAGGAAAAGTGCAACAGTTTAATGTAGCTGTACTAGAAATATCACAGAGATGAAGTTGGAAGGTAACAGGGGTCAAATAATAAAAATCCTTCAGTGCTGTGAAAGAAAATTTGGACCTCATTTCATTTAAATAAATTGATCATTTGGGATGATTAAGTGAGTTAATTGACATTTAGAGAAACATTAGTGGTCACTCAAATCCAACTGTAACATTATCACAACCAAATAAAGGACTATTAGAAATGTAGACCTCAAATTACTTGTGGTCTACTTAAAAAGGAAAACAACAAACCCTTTAAAATGTGTGTGTTTTAGAATTTTATTCTGATAACACTAAAGGGAAAAGGAAACAAGGAGATAATTTTCAATTGCACGTATTTCTTATGAAGCGATATTCCTAATGGCCTTCAAATGATTCTCCAGATTTAGTCAGTGCTTACCCAAGTTCACATTGGCAGATTTCCCCAAGTGGCTATATCATTTAGTCTTATGACAGGCCATCCTTTATTTATATGTTCCTGCCTCTACCTCACTCTTCCCCTAAATAAATAAATAAATAAATAAATAAATAAATAAATAAATAAATAAATAAAGTGGAACCAGCTGCTTTTTCAATTATTTTACAACTTTCCTGCCTGCAGGTCACCCCTGGTTCTACTTGTGCTGTCTTTGGCTTAGGAGGTGTCGGTCTTTCTGCTGTAATGGGTTGTAAAGCAGCAGGAGCTTCCAGAATCATAGCTATTGACATCAACAGTGAGAAGTTTGCAAAAGCCAAAGCATTTGGAGCCACTGACTGTCTCAATCCTAGAGACTTAAATAAACCCATCCAGGAGGTCATCATTGAAATGACCAATGGAGGTGTGGATTTTGCCCTTGACTGTGTAGGTGGATCTGAAGTCATGGTATGTACATCTTTATAATAGGATATAATAAATAATATTTATAACATTAATAAACATTGATAGTATATACTAATACATTTATTCATTTTCTATTGCATATTCATATATTTATATACATATATAAAGTATATATTTAGATAACAAGTAATGTTTATTAATAATGTATTAGATGGTATGTGGCATATTGTAATTGATATTTAACAAACATTGCTGATTACTACTTAATATTAATGTGACTAATATTTCTGTTTATTCATCCACATGAAACTCGGCAAGAAATTAAGAGAAAACTTAGAAATAAAAATTTTAAAAGAATTGTGCATATGAGAAGTGAGCAAAAATATAAGAAAAGGTAGATTTAAAGGAGGGAGTAAGTGAAGGTGACTGGTGTCACCCTAATAGCCGTGGGTAAACACTCTCATCTAAAAGTAGAATGGAGAGAGGTCAGCAACCTATAATCAATCCAGTTCTGTCTGTCAGATCTCAGTAAATGGATGAGAAAATTTGGCCCAAATTATATATTTGAAATTTTCTATATATTAAACATACACATACACACACACACACACACACACACACACATACAGCCCACACTATACAATGAAAAAGTAAATCATTTTTTCCTAAACATTACGATTTTCTATCATTGAGATTTCTCCTCACAGGACAAGCTACATAATTTGCAGGGCCTTCCTAAGTGACGGCACTGGCTGCTTGCCCATGAAGCCAGCCCGGTCTGTTTCACTCCAGAAAGCGGGGTAAAGAGCCAACAGCACAGATAACAGATGGAAAAGTTAACTTGCCAGAGTGCCCAGCCTTACTCTCCAGAGAATAGTCACCTAATACGTATTCGCTCAGACACTACGTCGTTATATTTTGTTTTGTGTTTTTAATGAACTAACCAAAGAATTCAACTAAATTATCTACCTATGGATCCTTCTTATTTCATTAGTGAGAGCTGTGAAGTGAGTTGTGTGTTATTTGCTTTTATTTACAACTTCACTCAGCCTGGCTCCTATAACCCTCCAAAAGAGAAGGTTATCAAAACAAGAGTCTGCATTTCTTCCCCTGGGTTCTTACTTGACTGATGCATTCCCCAGTCCCCAGAAGAGAGTAGGAGACCAGGAAGAGCTGCTGAGAGCAACAGGTGGACATTCCTGGGTCTTTCCCTCCAGAATAGTTTCATTTTAATAATGTAACTGTTTAAAGGCAGATCTGCAAGGTAGGAAGTACTCATTAGATGTGAGCTATTACAGACAATTCACACACTAAGAGCTCCCGGTCCTGCATTGCTCCCCTAATGTTTAAAGCTCCACACCCTGTTTTCATCATTGTCCTGGGCACCCACAGTTTGCAATGAGCCGCATCCATTCCTCTCCTTCCTACAGCTCATGTTTCTTACAAACATTGAAATTCAGCCTACTTACCTTATTTTCTCTAGCACCAATAGTCTCAACCCTGGCTATACTGTAGAAGTGCCTGGTGAGTTGGTTTTTAGTACCAATGAATGGACCACACCCCAGGATAGTTTCATGAGTTGGGGGCCCACCTGCCAATGTGGTTTATAAGTTTCCCAAGATGAGAATCACTGATCTAAAACTTGGCAGCTTCTATGATTAACTTACTTATTATACCAAGAAATGTATTTTAAATTGTGGAATAGAATTATTCTAGAGAATCCAAATGAAAAGAGATGGACTTCATTAATCACAAAAAGATGAGCCAGCTACCCTTCCACCAAAAGTTTCCATAATTAGGGAAAGCTACATTTCTGGATTGTAGAGGAGATTCCAGTAGTGGGTATGAACTTGACTTCAATAACCTCTAATGTTCTAAATCAGCCTAAAAAAAAACCAACAGGACAATTAGAAAGTCACAATAATTGACAATATTATAAAGTTTTGAGAATTAAAAATACTTCTCATCAAAAGTTATCAGAGGCTACTAAATAAAACTCTGTATGTCCTTATAATAGCATTTAACCAAGTCATCATTATGGAAGTTAATTCTTTGCTTGGAGCAAAGTAAAAAATGTAGAAAATGCAATAGGAAAAACTTTTTTTTTAACATAAGCAGCTACTTTCAGGAGACAGGTAAGGGCTTGTGGTCTTTTCCCTTCTCCATGGATCTCTCTATATAGTTTATATAAAGAAAAATGTATCTGCTATATAAAAAGTGCAAAAAGTAGAGTTGCTATTTAGAAATGTTAGGAATTCTCAAAACAATAAATAAAAACATAATCAAATAAAAATTTCAAAACATATTCTTAAAGTTCTAGGTCATTAATCTTCTGCCCCTAATAAGACAGACAAAGAGAGAAAACGGGGAGAATTTACTGTACGTTAACCTGATTCTTTCATATAATGATCAGTGATGGAAAAAACCTGTTGCAACCTCTATAAAGTAAAAATTGCCCCAACCGGTCAAAACCAAGTTGACTGCTAACTATGGCAAGGAATATAGGACAAAGTTTATATTTTTATTCTATCACATTAGTGTCAAAACATTTTAAATGTTCATCTATTTACCCACCGAAGGGCTTCTACATGGAATAGCCATCCATAAATTCATATCTTTCTTAAACTCATTTACATTTTCAATCTCTGACATTTTTATATTAATCCAAAACTTACAATAGAGTGATAATAATGTTTTCTCTTTCTCTCATGCAACGATCAATACAATGGCCCTGGGCCACTCTCTTCCATCCTATGACTCTCTGCAATCAAGGCGATTCAGCTTTGTAGCTTCACAGTCTCAATATGAGGTCCTCACAGAAGGGACGACTGGCAGATTGCTCACTGGCTTTTCTGTTTGGGCTGGGAAATCACACACATCACTTCTTCCCATAACCCACTGGCCAGAACTAGTTATATAACTCTACCTAACTACAGAAGAGCTAAAAAAAAAGTGTAGGGAAGCAGATGAACTGTCTCATGAGCAACAAACAGCCAGTGTTATTTTGTGTAACTATTTTACCCCCTGTATTAAATAGCATTTCTTTTCATTTATCCTACACTGAGATCTACCAAGTTTACAGTATATGCCTCATCCTAAGCTCTAGCTAATACTTAATCACTTTTTCTTCATGATTTGGAAAATGTTGACCTTATGCCCCTGGAATTTCAAACAATTTACTATACGAGGGCTGTCCAGAAAAAAATCCAGCCATGAATGCCTCTATTTTTCATATTTCATAATATTCAGCCATAGAATATGAAAAATAGAGGCATTTATGGCTGGACTTTTCCTGGACAGACCTCGTATACCCACGGGGTCAAAAAATAGTCAAAAGCGTATTGATTTGAGTTTATAATATCTTCTATAGCTCTTTCCTAACTTCACACATGTGTACGGTATGTTTTCTTGATATACATTCTAGGTTCAGCATAACTATGATATTAAATAGGGAGAAATAATATGTTCTGTTTCTTATACATATCTTTTTTTTGATGAAGCTCAAAATTGTATTGAATGTTCTATCAAAAGCCTCTAAGCTTGATCTATATACTACTATGACCTCACTAGCTTGGCACCCATTATCTCATATGTAAAGTATAGATTTTCCCTGAGACATAGTACCTATATCCAAACTGGAGTCATATTCTACTTTTCTACTTACTCAGCGAGTCTTTTTTGTTTGATCTTCCAGAAAGCAGCTCTGGAATGCACAACTGTAGGATGGGGATTATGTACTTTCGTTGGACTAGCCATTGGTGACAAAGGATTGCCTATTTCTCTAATGGAACTAGTAACCGGCCGTACTATCAATGGAACATTATTTGGTGGTCAGTTCTTTTTTCTTTTAATTTTCTTCCTAGTAGTACTCAAATTCTTATAGTAAAGGTTACTGAAAGCCAAGGATGATAATTTGTTGTTTAAGTATTGAGTGTCTGGAATACATCGGAAGACTACATAAAAGCTATTCTATAAATTAATTACTTGAAAGTAAACAGAATTTGTATAGAAGGATAATTACAATGTGCAAACTGAAATTCAATTTGAATTAAAATGAACTACCATAGAGGAACAAAAGGCAAACTTTTACCAAACTGACATAATTTCTTATCTAGAAATAGAAAATAATCTTAAATTGTTCTTAGGAATAAACATGTTAAAGTAGATAAAACTATTTTTTTTTAAATTAAAGATGGAAGGGGGTTTCACCTATTTGGAATAACCCAAATCTGACCAAATAATTTTATTTATTCAACAAATACTGATTAAACAATATCTTCGTGTCTTTATTTGGAATTTTGACCACATTACAGGTTGGAAAGGTGTAGATTCCATCCCCAAACTGCTTGCTGACTATAAGAGTAAGAAATTCAATCTGGATCCACTGTTGACCCATACTCTGCCTTTTGACAAAATCAATGAGGCATTTGACTTATTGCACCAAGGAAAAAGGTAAATTACCAAATACATTGGTAAACAGTTTGAAAAACCTTTATGATGATTCTGTTTATTTAATGTTAAAAACAAATCCGTTTGTCTTTTCTGACTCTTGCCACATCATCAGAGGTACATGTGATGTGCTTAAAAAATGAAATACTGGCCAGTTGGAGGTGAAAGCTTCCTACTCTGTTTCAATAATACACATTGCCATGCACTGTTCCAACATAGAGTGGTGGTATAAATTTGACATATATTTTCCCTTTCACAACCAACCAGTAACTCAGTTGGGGCTGCTCCCTATGAAAGAGAGATTGAGAATAATGTCAGGTCCTTCTAGTACAATAGAGCCCTGGCTCTGGAATCATTATATTCTGCAATTTGACAAACAGTGCCTACTGTGCAGGCCCTTCTTTATCAGAATCAGGTAAAAACCATAGAGATGTGAGCCGTGAGTGGCGTGTATTAGGTACTTATATCCCAACTCTCATTCTCTCACTTTGTAAGAGGTCTCCCATAAGATACACCTCATATACAATTTGAACTCTACTGTGCTCCCTTACCATAGACCCTGAGAACTGATTTATAGAAATGTTCCAACTGGGGGATCCCTAGCAGTTGGCCAATGGATAAGACTAGGATCTTCAAGCACAGCCTTGATCAATAGAAGCAAAGGGTAAAATAACAGGAGCAATGTTGCACAGAGATGTAGGATTAAAAAGAAAAAAAAAGAAAAGAAAACAGAAGACATTATAAAAGAGAGGGGAGAAAAGGCCTGAAGTTGAAGGACAGAAGTTTGATGCAGAGAAGAAACGTTACAAAAAAAGAAAGGTCCATAACACCATGGTTGGAAAGGTACAGAACACAGGTTATTTCATGGGGAAGAAACCTAAGAAAATGTCCCTAGTGACATAATCTCCCTAATGTGCAAACATGGTAGGTACAACATATCAAAAAAATGTTCAATAAAAAGAAAAGAAATAAGCATTATATTTTAAGCTACACTAAATAGCTTCATGTATAAGCTCCACAATTATCTTGCACAGTCTCAAAATACTCATAGGGAGTATTCCTCAAGTTAGGAGTTGGTTTGGGGTTTGGGGTCTTAGACCCTGGAGTTTATCGCGTCTCCACCACTACCCCTTTTCCCATAGTTTCATTCATGGAATATACCGAAAATGAATGCTAAGTGGCATTACTTTATTAATAACTGGGCAAGTCTGCCATACTCCTAAGGCAGGCCTGGTAGTCAGTGGTAAAATGGAAGCCTGGGGGAAACACGTGAACAAAGCCTCCCACTCCCCTTCTGGTTCACTGCCTGTGCACACAGTTGGGAAGGTAGATATGCAGAAGGCAGAGGATGGGCCTTCCGGGGTGTGCTTACCATATGGATACAGAAAACACAGTTGAGGACAGGCTCTCTTGCCACACCAACAGCACAGAAGCAAGGAAGTGGAGAGGGGGTAGGATACAGTAATCGACTGGCCTGTTAAGGTGCAGTGACCCCTACTCATGGTCAGGAAAGACACAGAGGTTCTCTCTCCACAGGAAGGTGTAGCTTCCAGTCCCTGAGTGAGGAAACAGTTAGGCATGGCAACCTGCTGATGACGGAGATTTCACACTCTGCCAATAAGGTCTGAAACAAGGAATTCTTTGTCTTGAGGCATATCCCCCTCTTTGCTTCTAAATGTGAAAGGAGTTATGCAGGCGTAGACATATTTGGGTTCTCAGAAAGTAGCAGCCCAACATGCCAACCACCCCCTCTTTTGATGCCCTATTTTCCCTAGGCTACAGGAGAGCCAAGAGCAGGGGCTATTCCAAGACCAAAACCTCACAACCTTAACATACTCTATTCTCTACACCACCACTGGACAAAAAAAAAAACAACAGGGTCAAGCAAGGGTCCTCAACCTTCAGCCAGTTTGTTGGTATTATATATAAAGTAGTATTAATGCCATCAATGGAAGAGGGTGACAAGATAAATGATACCAGGCTTAGCAAATTGGGTGCCTATAAAAAAAAGATTAAATCAAATGCTGGAACGGAAAAACAAAAATTATTTGTGGGTTTTGGTTAAATTTATCATGACAATTATACTGATTATTTTATAATTATTAACAGCATTCGAACAGTCTTGACCTTTTGAAGACGCCATGCACAATCTGGAATACTGTCTGACTGAATCTGAACCTGTCTGGTTAATTTATAACCTGATATGATCAACCAACGATCACCATAAATTTAAATAAATATTTACAGTTAATATCTCAACATCAAATAGCTATAAAAATTACAGCATTTGGACCCATAAAATGTATTAATATTTCATATATTAAGTAACTATGATAATTATATGTTTATGAATAGAATCATATGATGTTTGAGAGCTGTTTAAAACTAGTTCTAGAGAACTAAAAGTAAGAATGAAAGAGTAATAAAAAAAAACTAGATTGGCTATATGTCCACAATTTTTTAGGTTGGGTGATAAATATATGGGACTTCAGAGTATGTTTAAAATTTTCCACAATAAAAAAAAATTACTAGGGAAAAATCATTATTATATACATGTATACAGAAGATATATATAGATATATAGATAATACTGTTATGTAATTTCTGAGTTCCAATAAGGTGCAAGCTATTCTTCTTTAACCCCTTTTCCTGTTTAGAAAAAAAACATGCTGCTCACTGCTAACTTCATTTAATTTTATATAAACACACTCTCTGAATCTGAAGCAAATATGACTGGTTTTTCAATGTGAAAATAAAATATAAAAACTACTCTTGGAGTTATTTCTCAACAGAACTTGTCTCTAATCCTAATATAAAAGAAATGTATATAATCAGTATTTAATAATTGTGAGAGCAAGGTTAGGACTGCGACCCACAAGTTATCTTGATGTAAATGCTGCAGCCACAAGTGTTGTCGGCAAGTATTCTTGGGGCAGATGGGAAAGGCTTAATAAACTGCCAAAATGTTAATTTTTAACAACTATTAATTTCTTTTCTCTTAGTCCCACTTTATCATTGTGAACTATAGTCTCAAGTAGTGGGATATTAGAAATATATATATACACATATGAATATATATGAAGATTTTTAAAAAGGAAAACATCTATACTCTCAAATTTTCATCTTTATTAAATACATGCCCTTTTTGTCTTTGATAATTATTACCACATATAATGTTTAGAGCTATTCAGAGCTTAATGATTGTAATTTGACTAAGTAATCTAATTTCTAGTCAACTAAAAGTGAGAAAAAGCAATATACTTATAATGTAATAATGTCAGCAAAAATATTTATAGTTACAAAATTTAACAAAATTTATCTGAAAAGCAAAATTAGAGTTTTCAAACCATTATACTCATAGATGCTACATGAACCGTTTAAGGGTAAAACAGATAATAATTTGAATCAGAATAACAAAGACTAGCCCTCAGCTTAGCATAATTTCTGAAACCCACCAGTGTCTTTTTTAATGTTTACCACATGTTGACCTCTGAAAGAAGATAAGCTTCTCTGAAGCTTTGGCTGAGGAGGGTACTGATATCTCAAAGTAGAAATTTACATTCCTGCTCACTTAAGATCCTCTTTCATTAGACATGAGAGCCAATTAATCCGTCTGTAAATGCTTCCTTTAGTGGTATTGTGGGGATGGGACCCATCCCACAGGTGGCTGGCCTTTCTCACTCTTCCCTATATCAGTTATGTTCATCCTCTTCATCCCCTCCCTTCCTGTCCTTGGCGTCCTCTACCCTCCCCGGGTCCAGCTTGAGATCCGCCCCCTCATCCCCCTCCTTTTCACATCTTGGAAGCCACAAAGCTTTTTCCTTCCCTAATCTCCTTTGGCTCTGAGTGTGTTTGTGAAAATCTTAATACATGCTGTGTGCACAAAACTGCAATGAAACTTGACCCCTCAAAAGGGGGAGGGGAGCAAAACAAAACAAAACTTTTTTTTTTTTTTAGATTTATTTGTATTGTTTTTGACAGAGAGAGAAAGAGAGAGACAGAGACAGAGAGAAGGGGGAGGGCCCAGAGCAGTCTCCATAGTTGCACATCATTGGTTTTTCCACATAGTTTCATTCCACAGGTGGGCGCAGGGCTGCACAGGGCAGGAACTGGGCCGGGGTCTCACCCCGGTGAGAACTGAACTGGGGGCACTCCCCAGTTCAGCATATGGGTCCGCACGGCCAGGGCCAGGATTCAATCCTCGGTCCCTGGGGTGGCAAATCGAACGTTTAACCCACTGAACCATCCCGGCGTCCCCGAACATTATTTTAAAGGTTTGGATTCTCTGGCTATCATCAACAAGACAAGGGATAACAAGTGCTGGAGAGGCTGTGGACAAAAAGGAACCCTCATACACTGCTGGTGGGAATGTAAACTGATACAACCACTATGGAAGGCTGTATGGAGATTCCTCAAAAAATTACAAATGGAATTACCATATGACCCAGCCATCCCTCTACTGGGCATCTACCCAAAAAACCTGAAAACCTTAATCTTTAAAGATGTTTGTACCCGCATGTTCATCGCAGCACTGTTCACAGTGGCCAGAACATGGAAACAACCAAAATGCCCTTCGAT
>PVKE010039025.1:0-15196 GCA_004027555.1 Craseonycteris thonglongyai
CCTCCCCCTTCTCTCTGTCTCTCTCTGTCTCTGTCTCTCTGTCAAAAACAATAAAATAAATACTTAATTTTTTTTCTAAAGAAAAAAAGAGAATAACCCTAAAAACAGTAACTACAAAAAGTTTTATTGGCAGCCTATTAGATTGGCCTCTTTTACATAAACGAAATAAAAATTAGAAAAGAGGGCAGAAATTTCATCTCATATATAAGCTATTTACATGATTTCTACTATTAAATCTTTTTAAATACAATCTACTTAACCATTAGATAGATTGAAACAACTTATTTAGCATTTTAGTAGTTGTTATTTTTATCTGTATATAAACTACAAATAAAATTAAAATTTTAAGTTCATATAAATATATATAAGAGCAATAATTTTGAGCAACTTTTCATGTTTTGTGTTGCGTTAGGGCTAGAGTAAGTCATCCTAATGAGTACCAATATGACTGTGTTAGCATGATGGGATTTAGAGATATTAATATCGCTCCTGAATAATCAACAAACACAGTGTATCTTTCTAATCCTGGCTTAAGAAATTAGCAAGAATATTTCAAATGTGACCTTAATTTATAATAAATAATTATCCCACACCTTTGCTACCTAAGGCATACAGAGTTATATGTGTAAAGAAAAGAACAGAATGATATTTATATTTTTGCATTTCAACTGCACTCATTAACATTTAAGAGATTTTGCTTTGGCTTCTTTTTCTTGTAATATGACATTGAAGTTTTCTTATAATATTAATTGGACAGCAACTAAATATCCATGCAGTCACACCTTGGTACTCAACTGCTTTGAAATTCCTCAAATTTGGTACTCCATGAATTTTGACATGAAACTTTTGTCCCAGTACTCATTGATTGTTTGGTACTCAGTGGGCCTCCCAGAACCAATTAACTGAATAGCAGCGCTTTATCCTTATGAGAAAAATTTTTTGGTATTCATCATTTTTACAGTTGCCGCACCTCCCAGAACCAATTAGCAACAAGTACCACGGTACCACTGTATGCCAATTAGTTGGGAGTGATATCATAGAGGAGAGAATGGAAATGTTCATTTCAGTACCTAATCTAAGGGTCTTCTGTGATTGATTTAGCCCATATTCTTCATCCCTCTGTGTATCATCATTTATGTATAGCCCTTTGCAACTTCCCTCTATTTTAAAACTTTTTTTATTATAAAATAAAGCACATATATAGAACTCTTGCATACACACACACACACACTCTTCCATTAAAGCATATTTCATTGACTGCAGTTAATTGTAATTATTATTATTGAAGCTCAGCTTGTCCTGTTTGGCCAGTAGAAACCTTTCTTTTATTTTTTTAAAGATGTATTTTTATAGTTTTTGACAAAGAGAGAAAGAGAGAGATACAGAGACAGAGAGAGGAGTGGGAGGGCCCAGAGCAGTCTCCATAGTTGCACATCACTGTTTTTTTCACAGTTTCATTCCACAGCTGGGTGAGGGGTTGCACAGGGCAGGAACTTGGCTAAGGTCTCACTCCGGTGAGAACCGAACTGGGGGAGCTCCCCATTTCAGCATATGGGTCCGCATGGGCCGTGGCTGGGATTTGATCCTCAGTCTCTGGGGCTGCAAAGTGAGCACTTAACCCACTGACTCATCCTGGCTTCCCCACCTTTATTTTTTTTAATTTATTTTTAGTTAGAGTTGACATTCAATATTATTTTATTAGTTTTAGGCATATGACATAGTACATAGATATTTATATAATTTATGCCGTGTCCCCTGATTAGTCTAATACACACCTGGCACTATAATAATTATTGCAGTATTCTCTATGCTGTACTATAAATTCCAATGACTGTTTTGTAGCTACCAATTTATATTTCTTAATCTCTTCACATTTTTCACCTAGCACCTTAACCACCCTTCCCTTCTGGCAATCACCCATTTGTTCTCTATCTCTGAATCTGTTTCCGTTTTGTTTGTTCATTTATTTTGTTCTTTAGATTTTTCATATGAATGAAATCATATGGTATTTTTGTCTTTCTCAGTCTGACTTATTTCAGTTAGCATAATACCCTCTAGGGCCATTTATGTTGTCACAAATGGTAAGATTTTATTCTTTTTTAGTGCTGAATGATATTTAATTGTGTATATATACCACTTCATCTTTATCCAGCTGTCTATTGATGGGCAGGTAGATTACTTCCATGTCTTGGCTATTGCAAAAAGTACTGTGTCAAACATAGGGGTATATATTTCTTTTTTAATCAATGTGTTAGATTTTTCTCAGGTAAGTACCCAGAAGTGAAATTTTGGGGTCATAAAGCGGTTCTATTTTAAATTTTTGAGAAATCTCCAAACAATTTTTTATACTGGCTGCACCAATTTGCAATGCTACAAACAGTGCACAACAGTTTTCTCTGTATCCTGGCCAGTACTTGTTTATTGATTTATGAATAACAGCCATTCTGACAGGTGTGAGGTGACATCTCAATGTGGCTTTAATTTGCATTTCTCTGATGATTAGTGACACTGAACAACTTTGAATGTATCTACTGGCCATGTGTATATCCTCTTTGGAGAAATGTTTATTTAGGTCCTCTGCCTAACTTTTAATTAGGTTGTTTGATAGTTTTGTGTTTAGTTGTATGATATTAACCCTTATGAGATATTAACCCTTATAAGATATACCATTGAAAAATATCTTTATAAATTTTTAATATTAACCTTTATCACATGTATTATTGAAAAAAAGCTTTTCCAATTTGGTAGGTTGTCTTTTTGTTTTGTTGCTGGTTTCCATATATATATATATATATATATATATATATATATATATATATATATATATATATATATATCACTAAGAGCAATGTCAGAGTTTACTGCCTGTTTTCTACTAGGAGATTTATGGTTTGAGGCCTTACCTTTAAGTCTTAAACCCATTTCCAGTTTGCCACAAGAATACTCACCAGTGACTCTTGTGGCTGTAGTGTTTGCCCTGAGATAACTCACAGATTACGTTCCTAATTTTACCCTCAGAGTTTGCCACAAAATATCTTGGTTCTATAATTATTTTCACATCACTCTAGTTTATCAGATCTTTGGAACCAAATGACATAATTCTATTTGTAGCACTCTGTTTTTAGTAGTGGTATTTTCATTTATAAAATATAATAATTTTCTATTGCTAAAAATGTCAAATGCTAGAAAGCATAGCATTCCTACATATGAAAAAAATATGAAATACTGATTATCATATACATTTCTGTTACATTAGAAGTAGAGACAAATTCTGTTCAGAAATAACTCCAAGAACAGTTTTTATACTTTATTTTCACATTGAAAACTAGTCAGATTTGCTTCAGCCTCAAAGAGGATGTTTAATGTAAAACTAAATGAACAGAGCAGCAAGTTGCTCTTTTTTTCTCTAAATAAAAAATGGGTTAATCCATTTTCGGTGTTTTAGGTATATTCTTGTATGTGGTATAAGAAGGTGGCTCAGATTCATTTTTTTTTATTTGTGTACAATTTGCTCAATACATTTTATTGAATAGACTGTCTTTACCCTACTGTATATTCTTGCATCCTTTGTCATAAATTAAATAATCATATAGGCATGGGTTTGTTTTTGGGTTTTCTATTCTATCCCATGGATCTATGTGTCTGTTTTTACACCAATGCCATGCTGCTTTGATTCATATAGCCTAACAGTATAGTTTGATACCAGGCAGTGTGATACCTCTAATATTGTTCTTTTCTCTCAAGATTGCTGTGGCTATTCAGGCTCTGTGGTTGACCTGTAAAAAAATTAGGAGTATTTGTTCTACTTCTGTTTAAAAGGCCAATAGTATTTTGATAAGGATTGCATTGAATTTATAGGTTGCTTTGCGTAGTATGGATATTTTAACAATTTTAATTATTTCTATCCATGAGCATGATATATGCTTCTATTTATTTTATCTTCTTCAATTTTTTTCTTCAATGTATTACAGTTTCTCCAGTACAGGTGTTTTACCTCTGTGGTTAAATTTATTCCTATGTTTTGTTTTGTTTTGTTTTTGATGCAATTGCATATGGAATTGTTTTCTTAATTTCTTTTTCTGATAGTTCATTATTGATATACAGAAAGGCAACCAATTTCTGAATTAATTTTGTATCCTGCTACTTTACTGAATTCATTTATTATTTCTAATACATTTTTGGTGGAATCTTTAGGGTTCTTTATATATAGTATCACATTGTGTATAAATAATAAGTTTTATTTCTTCTTTTCCAATTTGGATGTTTTTGTTTTTTTCTTTTTCTTGTCTGATTTCTATGGCTATGACTTCCTATACTATGTTGAAAAAAGTGTCAGTAGGCATCCATGTCTTGTTCCTGATTTAAATGAGACTGTTTTTAATTATTCCCATTGAGTATGGTAGCTGTGAGTTTCTCAGATATGTTCTTCATTATCTGTTCCCACTTTGCTGAGTTTTTTTTTTTTAATCACAAATGAATGCTGAATTTCATCATTTTTTTCTGAATCCATTGCTATGATCATATGGTTTCTTTTCCCTTCTATTTTGTTTATGTGGTGTATCAGGTTAATTAATTTGCAGATATTGACCCAACCTTGCATGCCAGTAATAAATCCCATTAGATCACAGTGTATGATCTTTTCAATATATTGCTGAATTTGTTTTGCTAATATATTGTAGAGAATTTTTGCATTTATTTTCACCTGGGATATTGGCCTACAATTTTCTTTTTCTTTTTTTGTTTTTACTTATTTTTCTTTCTTTCTTTTTTTTGTAATGTCTTTGCCTGGTTTTGGGTAATGGTGGCCTTGTAAGGTAAGTTTGAGAGCTTTTTTTCCACTTTTACTTTTTGGAATAGTCTGATAAGAATAGCTGTAAATTCTCCTTTGAAACTTCGGTAAAATTCACCTGTGAAGCCATCACATGCAGGACTTCTTGTTTGCTGGAAGTTTTTTGATTACTGAGTTGACTTTGTTTCTAGTGGTAATCACCAGCACAATATAGATTCTGGTTTGGTGTAATTGCTGAGACTGAAGTTACTCAGCAAGAGGCTCAGATTACATCAAGGCCAGATGATGCCCACTTGGGGCCTGCTGATCCCTGAGAAGTGTTCAGGAAAGGCTGTAGCCCTGGCCAGGCCTATATGTTGGCTGCAGAAGTGCTTCTGGTGGTATGCAACTGGAAGCCACCTGTTTGCTGCTGCAAGAGTCTCCTGGGGGTGTATGCAGGGTGTGGCTAAATGCTGGTGGCAGAAAGTGCCTCCAGTGCTGTGCAAATGAGACAGGGTGGGGTCCCAAAGAGTTACCAGGATAAAGTGAGTAGAGGTCACCAGGCCAGTAGAGATTCAAATTTGTCGGTGTGGGAGGAGGATTCAACAGAGGAAAGAGGGCGTCTGCCTATACCAGCTGCACAGTAAGAAGGTTCTACAAAGGGAAAATGGTGACTTTCTCTTCAGTCTTTGCCCTGAATCTGTTCTTCTGATGGAGCTGAGGGTGAGTGCTTGTGAACAAATTTATGCTCTGGTTATTAAGAAGATGTCTGGGATTCCAATAGCCCTCTAGTTCACTCAGACATTCAGAATCCCCACTATTTTTCATGGCCAAATATTTTGCAGGTTTCTTTTCCTGGAACCAGTACTTGGAACTAGGGAACTATAAATGAAACTGGGGTTCACTATTCCTTCAGAGGGAACCATTGCATCTGAGATATAACTCCTGAATTTTCAACTGCCACACACAGGTGTGATGTTCAGCAAGTTTTGTGTCTTCACACTTCCTATCAGTCTCAACATGGATATATATATATATATATATCCATCCATCCCTAGTTATACAATTTTTGCTCGGCTGGTCTCTAGATGGTTCTCCAGGTTGATTTTTCTAAAATTCAGTTGTAATTTTAATGTGATTATGGGAGGAAGAAGCACACCATGTATCCACTCCACTTTCTTGCACCCTTCTTGAAGCTTTTTCTATCATGAAATGTAGTCTATTTTCCCTCTGCTTGGATCTGGTTTGGTCTTGTGACTGACTCACTTTAATAAGTATAATGTTGCAGAAGTGGCACTGTGGTAGTTATAAGCCTAAGCCTCAAGAGATTTATATGCCTCTTCTCTCTTTTAGAATCGTACAAATTCTATATGTCAAAGCATAAGCTACTTCTTTAGAAGATGAGAGAAGAAACGGAGAAGAACAAAAATTTATTAACCAACAGCCAACCATCTCCAGAAGTAGAGCTGCTTAACTGATCCAGGTGCATAAAAACACCCAGCCAGATCAAAAACACTGGCTAGCTGAGCCCAGCATAAGTACTTAATGCACAGATTTGTAACAGAAGTAATGTTTATTGCTATATGTTGCTAAGCATTTTGGGAGTCACGCAGCTTCATTGTGTGAATAGATCATGGATATCCTATCTCTTGTTTTTGTTTTGTTACTTTCCTCCAAGTTTCTTCATATAAATCTTTCATTGTTTGAAGAGACTGAATCATGTGGGAAAAAGCAGTACAGAGTAGGAAAACTGAAATTTAGGACGAGTTTTCCAAGTCTGCTATCTGTGTGACCAAAGAAAATCTATTGCAACTCCCAGACCTCCATTTTCTATTCTGTATGATGTGTTTGTGTTATGTGTTGTGTGTGAGGAGTGTGTAAAGTAATATTTGATCTCTCAGGGGTCTATTGCTGCTCTAATATTCTGTGGTCCAGTGATTTATGTTCAACAGATTCTATACTTCTCACACAATCCTTTCATTTATGTTCTTACAAAGTAATCTGACAAACCAAAGTGAGTTCTTGTTAAAGGCAAATAACATGCACTCTATCCTTCTAGACAATAATATAAATGCTAACAAAACTATTTATTGAAGATCTCTATACCAAATAGTGATAAGAGGTTTATATATGTCATCTTAAGGAACACACTCAGTAAAAATATAAGATAGTTACTATCATTTTTATTTTATAGATGCAGACATTGAATCACAGAATGGCTAATTTACTTCTATACATTTACATAATAAATAGAAAAGCTATACTTTAAACAAAGGTCTAGACATAATGACCATCTATCAACCTATAGTCAGTTTTTGAAGGCTGTCCTAAAAGTATATCTGACATCTTGACTAATATTGAGAAATATAATTTTCAATGACTCTGGTAGCTATATGTTTTAACTATGTGTATGCAAATATTTTTCCAGATAATAATTAAACATTTATTGATTCAAAGATGTTTTTATGAGGAAAGAATATATTTTTTTTAATGTATTTTTATTTATTTATTTATTTTTGACAGAGAGAGAGAGAGAGAGAGAGAGAGAGAGAGAGAGAGAGAGAGAACTGAACCGGGGGAGCTCCCAGTTCAGCACATGGTTCTGCATGGGCTGGGGCCGGGACTCGATCCTCAGTCTCCAGCACTGCAAAGTGAGCGCTTAACCCACTGAGCCATCCCTGCTTCCCCGGAAAGAATATTTCTAACCCAGAATGCATGGAAGGAAGTGATACGAGGAACATAGTGATAATTATCAGCTCTCTTTAAATTTAAATCAGCCTCTTAAGAGAAATTGTAATAAAAACTTTTCCTCCCCAATAAAGGTAAACAATTTAGTGATAGTCACTTTTATTTTCTTTTTAATATAAATGATACAGCACTTAAGTGATTTTTGTGATACTAATAAACATAAGTTTGAACATTTGCTCTTTGGTGAATATAAAGAAACAACTCATAAATCTATCCTTAAGGATTTCATAATTTCATAGAAATTAATCCCCCTTTGTATACCACCTGGTTCCACAAGTTCTTAGCACAAAGAGCGTGGAGAAGTCAGACCATCACAGTGATGGTAGGCAGTAGAACCAAAGCTGACTATCTGATTTTGACTCTGGGTTATGGATAGGATTTACAATCATAGGCTGTGTTAGAAGAGGTCTCTAGAGATGACAATTTCAACTTTGTCTTTACAGATAAATAGATTTGTATCTATGCAATGTAAAGGCAAGAACAGAAGTAATAGCATGCTAAGACCAACTATGTCAATGTAAAAGTTCCTGAAAACGCAAATTTTCATAAAATTTCATAGGAAGCATTCCCAGGACTTTATTAATAAAATCTTATTTCATTCAAGAAGCCAACTAACTCACAAATACTATGTTGATAGCTAATGAAGACTATGTAATCGAAACAAATCAAATAACATATTTTTTATTTTGCAATTCTTTGTTTCTCTTTTTCGTAAGCTTCAGGATTTCTGCCATTCTATTGAAGTTCTACATTTACTATCAAAATAACAAAACTTTATGGAGAGTAAATTTTATTTAATAAACCACTGTTGAAGGATTCAAATTAAATTTTCTTCCATAGATATTAAAAAAATATACCCTCACTTTGTTTGCAATTTGAAATACACTCTAAGAACGCTCCGTTTTAGAAAGAAAAGTTTTTGGATCAGATGTTTTCTTAAAAAAAAAATTGTTTTCACCATGAGAAAAAACACATAAAATTTACCATCTTGGGAAAGCCAGGAAGACTCAGCAGGTTAAGCGCATGCTTTGAAGCCCCGAGGACCGAGGATCGAATCCGGGCTCTGGCCCAGGCAGACCCACATGCTGAACTGGAGTGTGCTTCCCAAATGCGGTGAGGCCCCCAGTTCAGTTAAAAAAAAAATAATAATAAAATAAATAAATAAAAATAAATAAAATAAAATAACTTTAAAATTTACTATCTTAACCATTTAAAAGTACACCATTCAAAAGTACTAAGCATGTATATGCACACTGTTGTGAAACAGATCCTCAAAACTTTTTCATCTTGCAAATCTGAAACTCTTATACCTATTAAACAACACCCATTTCTCCCTCCTCCCAGTCCCTGGTAACCACTGTTCTACTTTGTTTCTATGAATTGGCTACTTTAATTACTTCATATAAGTGGAATTATACAAGTCGTTTTTTGTGTGTGATTAGCTTATTTCATTTAGCATAACACTCTCAAATATCATCAATGCTGCAGAGTATTATAGTACTCCCATTCTTATTTTAAAGCTGACTAATATTCCATATGTCACATTTTATTTATATGTTCTTCCCTCAATGATTATTTGGGTTGCTTGTCTGTTATGAATAGTGTTACAGTGAACATGGGTGTGAAAACATCTCTTCAAGATTCTGTTTCCTTTTTTTTCATAAATACCAAGAAGTAGAATTTATGGATCATATGGTAGTTCTCTCTTTAATTATTTGAGGAACCTCCATATTATTTCCCATAGCAGTTACCATATTAGCAGTTACTGAATCTTTTAATATATCAGTATTGTAGGTTTGTGTTAAAAAAGAATAAAATAAAAAAATTATACTTTTACTTCTTTCTTTAAGAAATGCAGAACTAAACTTTTCAAACAAAGTTTGAAAAGATACATATGTTTTTAATTTGTGACAGTCAAAATATCTCTGTTGGTATTAAAAAACAACAACAACAATCAAGCAACAAATCAAATATTTTTCTTGTTAATTCATGCTTTATCATTTATCTACTCTATTAACAATTTAGTGCAGATATTTCTTGGTGGTGTTTAAAATGCATTGCCAATAGATAGCTAGACATCACAAATATATAATGATCTGAGAACATTTTATGAATCAGTTCCTGCTCTTTTATATACTTATTCAAAAGTCACATTGGCAGTATAAGCATTGATTAGTAAAATTCTAAAGATAAAAAATTCATATAACAGAACCAAAAATACTATAAAAATAAAAATTTTAAAGACGATTTATTCTATTGTTGACAGAGAGAAAGAGAGAGACAGAGACAGAGACAGAGAGAAGAGGGAGGGCCAAAAGCAGTCTCTATAGTTGTACATCATTAGTTTTCTGACAGTTTCATTCCACAGGTGGGTGCAGGCCGCACAGGGTGAGAACCAAGCAGGGGACTGGGAGGTGGGCTCTTGGGAGCTGGGGGCCTCCCACATGAGAAGCATGCCCCAGGCGAAGCTGAAGTGGAGGCCTCCCACATGAGAAGCTCTCTCCAGCAGGAACTGAACTGGGGTGGGAAGCACACCCCAGTTCAGCATATTGGTTAGCACTGTCCAGGGCCGGGACTGGGACCTGATCCTTGAACACTGGGGCTGCAACGCAAGCGCTCAACCTGCTGAGCCATTGCGGCTTTCCCTATAAAAATTAATTTATTTCACACATAAATGCATATAAAACCGTTATTCCTTGATATTAATATGAGATAAGTGGACTCATGTTCAATCCAAGTTTTTATTTAAAAATATCTACTTCTTGAAAATGCCTGGATAATGCAAAATGTTTCTTTTGTCTTTTATAAGGACAACTGCTATTGGATTTAGGGCCCATCTGAATAATCTACCTACATTCTGTCTTGAAATCTTAAATGCTGGGTTTCTGTGTCAGTGTGCTAGCCATGATATTTTACTACCTTATTGTGCTTAGACCACAGAACCAAATCAAAAATAGCATGCCTGAAAAGGAGTATGGTTAAATAATTTTTAAAAAGAAAATACTGAATTTTGGGAGTAAACGTATTAGGCCAGGCTTGAAATTACAGATTGCTATTTTCAAGAGAAAAGCTTTAACATTGGTTTAAATTTATGGGTTTCCCAGGAAAATTTAATAACCACAACCTATAATCAGTTGAAATGTTTGTATTCAGTTCTTTTTGCATTCACAGATGTATCTTTTTTCATCTATTTAATTAATCTGCTAAAGTATGACACAATCAAGTAACGGAAAGCATTTAATTCCCCATGCTGTTTTAGTGGGGATGGGTTGTTGCATAATTCTAATTCCACTTAAAATTGAAAGATAGAAATGTATGCTTACTTCCTTCTTTTTCTTTAGTGTGCACTCTTGATTACTGGTAGTATGTTTGTTTATTCTCCTGTGTGTGTTGATTTTAAGAGACTTGAATCCCTTTCATCATTCTTATTTAGAAAGAAAAAAAACAGAAAGAAAGGAAGAAAGACAGAAAGAAAGAAAGAAAGAAAGAAGAAAAAAGAAGCAGTGTGAATTCCATTACCTGTTTTTTATATCAACCCACCTAATATGACAATTCAGAACTAAGCTCTGGAGCCTGACTGCTTGGGTCAGAAATCCCAGCGCCACCACTTGAGGAGATGTGGAATCCTCAGTTCGTGACGTAGCCTGTACTACAATTATCTCTATTCTCCTAGGACTTACTTTTTAGGATGTTGTGAAAATTAAACACATTAATATTTGAAAGCAGTTGGAACAGTTCCTTCTACACAGATAACATGAAAGGAATGTCAACTAATGTTATTGTTATATACCTAATGAATTAATACCTCATGAGGAATAGAAACTTTAATTTCCAATATATAATATTGAACACACATGAACAGTAATTGAAATGAACTACATAAACATATAGCTACCTTTTGTACTAGTTTTCTACAGCAATTGTAATTAGTGACCAAAACGGGGTGACTTAAAAACAACAAAAATTATTCTCTTATTCTGGGGACCGGACGTCCAAAATCGAGATGTGGTCAGTATTGTGCTCTCTTTGAAACATATAGGAAACTATATTTATTTGCTGCTTTATGGCTTCTAGTGGTTCTAGGTGTTGGTTACATAACTCCGAACTGTGCCTTTCTGTTTGTTTCTTTTCCTCTTTGCTCTCTTATAAAAACAATTGTCACTGTATTTAGGGTCCACATAGATAATCCAGGATAATCTAATTTCAAGTGACTTTATTACATCTGCAAAGACCCATTTTTACAAACGAGGTCACCTTCACAGATTCCAAGGGTTAGGATAGAGATATATCTTTTTTATTTTTATTTATTTATTTTTTAAAGATTTATTTTTATTGTTTTTCACAGAAAGAGAGAGAGAGAGAGAGAGAGAGAGAGAGAGAGAGAGAGAGAGAGATACAGAGACAGAGACAGAGAGAATGGGGAGGGCCCAGAATAGTCTCCATAGTTGCACATCATTGGTTTTTCCACATAGTTTCATTCCACAGGTGGACGTGGGGCTGCACAGGGCAGGAACTGGGCCGGTGTCTCACCCTGGTGAGTACTGAACTGGGGGCACTCCCCAGTTCAGCATATGGGTCCGCACAGGTCGGGGCCGGGATTCGATCCTCAGTCCCCAGGGACGCAAAGTGAGCGCTTAACCCACTGAGCCATCCTGGTTTCCCCAGATATATCTTTTTAAAAGATACTTTTCAACACACTACACTTTCCTTATCTAATATTTAATTTTTATTTAACAGACCCTTGTCCTTCATAATGAAATTTTATAATAAAAATGATCAACTATTTTAATATTTTAATAATTATTGCTTAATTAACATTTTCACATCTGCTTATTTAATTTAAATGTTAGTTTTTTAATATTTATGAGTAACTGTAATCTACTTGATTTCATTTGATGAGAAGAAATTCATTATGCATGGATTTTAATTTAAATCTTTGAACTAAGAACATACTAAAAACTTATAGAGCGAATTTTTGAATTATTCACAGTTGGGTTTTTGCACTATTTATTTTTCCACTTCCTAATTATGTTATTAACTTCTTTACCTACACAGTGCAAAAATGTTAGTCTTGTTGCATTGTCACCACCTTCTTTTTAAGATCCTCCTTTATGTTATATTCATTCAAGTACCAGGCAGAAAGGCAGATGCTAAAAAAACAAAACATGCAATTAATTGCTTCCTGTCTCTAGGGAATGTTTTGTTCAAAAATGCAGAAAGTTTGAAAAGAAAACAACTTTTATTAAATTTAGTCATATTCTTGGCTTTGATCAAGAGGTAATGCTCTCCCTTTTCACCATGCAGAAAGGCAGAAAATAATTTGGGTAGAAAGTTTGGCAGTCTGAAGCTCTACTTTCATCTGAGCTTTGTATTCATCCTGCAACTTTACTACTCAGGTTGAAAGATTACAGATAACATTGAATACCTATACAGTTACCATAAAATAAAACATGTGTTTTTTGTAATAATATTGATAGATGAAATTATCCATTAAGGTAAATTCTTTATATTAAAATACTGACTAACAGAAAAGTGTATTTATAAGTTAAAAGGATAAGGAATCTCATCTTGAGGCTAGATATGGTGCAAGATTTGCTTTTATCTGGTCAAGTAAGAAAGTGAATACATACTTGTATATTGTAAGAAAGTGTTCCATACAGGTTTAAATGTTATTCAAGGATGAGATGTTATTTTTTAAAGTGCATAATTTCTATATATAATAAAAAAAGGAGAATTTTTAAATGGTAGTTTTTTCAGAGACACTGACTATGTGAAGTACAATGTAAATAGGAAGATAGGTTTTTCTAGTACAAATTAAGAGAACAGAACATTTTTAGAATTCCCATTAAATTTTTCCATGAAATAATTAATAAATAATTTATTATAATTTTAATAAAATTATAATCTCTCATCAAACATGACTATTTTAATGAAATTTATTAAATTAGATCCATATCTCTTAAGAATTTTATAGGGGAACCCGGGATGGCTCAGTGGGTTAAGCACTCACTTTGCAGCCCTGGGGACTGAGGATTGAATCCTGGCCCCAGCCTGTGTGGACCCATATACTGAACTGCGGCATGCCCCCAGTTCAATTCTCACTGGGGTGAAGACCCCGGCCCAGTTCCTGCCTTGTGCAACCCCGCACCCACCTGTGGAATGAAACTATGTGGAAAAATGAATGATGTGAAACTATAGAGACTGTTCTGGGCCCTCCCCCTTCTCTCTGTCTCTGTCTCTATATCTCTCTCTCTGTCAAAAACAATAAAAAAAAAAAAGAATTTTACAAAATAAATCAACTTTCTGAATATTTATTTCAACCTTCTGCTTTCCTCTTCTTCCTGTCATTTTTTTTTATTTCTTTAAATAAAAGTCAAATAAGAGTAATTTAACAATTATTGTTTCTGCTGTTATTATTTATTACATTTGTCTCAAAACTGCAAGAATTTTTGAATTTGTTTACTGATATGTAACTTCAGGGTCTTAACTAAAAAAAAAAAAAAAAAAAAAAAGTGGTTCACTATGTAATGTTTTAGACATATTCGCACTGCAGGAGAAAAACTAATACACACTAAAATTAGTGCAAAAAAACTAATAAAAATGTGACAATTTTACAACTTTTCAGGTGATAGTGTTTCTTAGGAACGCTTAGATATACAGTGATCCCTCGTTTTTCGCGGTTAATGGGGACCAGAACCTTCCGTGAAAGCTGAAAAACCGCAAACTAGGATTTGCCCCTAGGAATGTTCGTGTATGCGGGTACAAGAATGTTTTAAATATGTAAACAGTATTCATACTTTACTCATTTAAGACAAAAATTACCACAGTATACATATTTACTTAAACGTGTCAGTGCTAATTAATAAGGTTAATGACAAAACCTTATACAGTGATAAACATAAATCAACATTGCTTTCTGAGAGAGGCGAAGAGTCTTGTGTTGGTGGCGGAGGAGAGGCTCTCACGTGACTCGTAGAAGCGTTAGGCTCACTCGGAGACTCTTCTGCTGGAGGCGCTGACGGTAGAGCCAGGGGCTTTACCTTGGAGAGAAACAGGGTGATGGGTAGTTGTTGTCTTTGTTTTTCCTTTTCCTTCAAAATTCCCCTGTACCAGGACATAACCCCATCAACGCGATTGCTGAACTCGACAGCTTGAACCATATTGTCATCAATGTCTTGTGCCAATTGTTGCATCGCTCTTGCCATGTTGCACAATTGTTGCAGATTCTCCAGGGTAAGGCCACGCTTTTCAGTTTCTTCTTCGTCTTCCTCTTCGTTTTCTTCCTCACTTGCAGACTTTGTTATCTCAAGGAGGTCTTCATCAGTCAGTGGGTCCGAGTGGCAATCGATAAGGGCGCTGATGTCTTCTTCCGTCATGTCGACAAATCCTTCATTCCTTATGATGTGAGCCAGCCTCACCGCCTTCTCCACCGCTGAGTGATGAACTTCTTCAGGAGTGAAGCCTGGATAGTCGTGCACCATGTTCGGCCATAATTTCTTCCAGCTAGATTTTATGGTCTCACTCTTCATGTCCTTTAATGCTTGCTGAATATTAGACAAACATGAGGCAGTGTTGTAACTGCGCCAGTATGCTTTCAAGGTGAATTCGTCATTGGCATCGTCAACTGCCGAGATGAGGCCCTCCATCGTGGAGCGAGTGTAGAGTGCCTTAAAGGCACGA
>PVKE010039026.1:0-15201 GCA_004027555.1 Craseonycteris thonglongyai
TGTTGCAGGAATACATGCAATTTTATGTTTAAAAATATGTTATAAATAAGCAATGCAGAAGGCTCATCAAAGCTGTTTCCAACCAGTGCTTGCTCCAAATTATGTTATAGTTGTTTGACCCAAATGTTTATGTTCACTGTTGTACAACAGACCTTATGAGAAACTTGTCAAGAATATTAGCAACCATAAATCCTCACATTGTGATTTTTTATTTTTCACTCTTCATAATATTTTTTTAAGGATTAAAAATTTTTTTTATTGTTTTTTGACAGAGAGAGAAAGAGAGAGACAGAGGGACAAAGAGAAGGGGGGAAGAGCAATCTCCATAGTTGCACGTCATTAGTTTTCTACACAGTCTCATTCCACACAGGTGGGTATGGGGCTGCACAGGGCAGGAGCTGGCCAGGGGTCTCCCACATAGGAAGCTCACCCCAGTGAGAATTTAACTGGGGACACACCGCAGTTCTGCAGATGGGTCCCCATGAGCCAGGGCTGGGATTCAATCCTTGGACTCCAGGGCTGCAAGAGGAACGCTTAACCCACTGAACCATCCCAGCATCCCCAATTTTTTAAAATTTATAGTGTTCCTGTATGAAAGTGCTAAAAGATATCAAAATGCATAATGAAAATCAAGGGGTTCGATGTTATCATTTTAATTTTTCAAGTGTTTTGGTATTTTCCTGCAATGTTTTAAAAAATGTATAAGCTTCATAATAAAAGCATAATGATCTCAAAAAAATGAAAGACCAACATTTGATTTTCAGGAACTCTCAATGTACTACTACTTCACAATTTATATTTTTATACATTTATATGATATATGTATATATATATAAACACACATTACTATGTATTGAATATATTATAAAAATATAATGCATATAAATGCATACTCAAGGTATTAATGTCTTCAAAATTAAGAAGCAAAGCAATGAAATATTTCTAACCCATTATAAATTTTCACATATATGTATAGTTATATACAGGGTGAAACAAATGTAGGTGGACAGTAAATGAAATAAATCTTATCACCTACTTTTGGTTCATATATATATATATATATATATATATATATATATATATATATATATATATGATCTCTCTCCATATATACACACACACAGCCATATGTTTATTTGAGAAGCAAATTTCTCAGCCTTATTTATTTCCATCACCTTATGCTCTTTAACATGTTCACTTCCCCAGAAGCCAAAGTACCAATTCTCAGCTACTTAAATATTTTCTAACATCACAGAGGAAACAAATAAAAATGTTGCATAAAAAGCTGCACAATCAATCTTCCTTTAGAGATGGGCACAGATTTTGGAGCCTGGTTTGCATTTTTCAAAAATCACACTTGTGCATTTTCTTGGGGCATGAGTCTTTGGTGACATGTTGGCATTGCCCTTCTTCAAACTAACAGATCACAAAAAGGAATCTATGAATAACTAATTGTGGTTACTGATCTGGCTCAACCAAATGAATATAATTTAATATATTCATAGTGTTGTGAAATTTTTATGTTCAATTTACTAGATAACTGTCACATTAAAAATTGTCCCTATGTTTATTCAGTATTGATGGCTTTGGTGGTAGGTTTTTTTAATAATCTTGATTGATTTTTATAACATCCAGTTATTTTAAATTAGGGTGTAATAAATTGTGTTTTAACTGATCCACTTCTGAATTTGAGATGCAAATTTCAGGTTTCACTTTGAGAATTTATATATATTAGTAAATTTTGTGATTTTCTTTTTATTTATCTTTAAAGTACATTTTCATGTGAGCAGCAGAGTGGAATTATAGTTAAGAAAAAGGCTGTGGAGACAGACTGAGTTGGAATCCATATTCTGCCATATACCATCTGCATGATTTTGGCAATTATTACTATTGCTGAGCCTCAATCTCCTCATTTGAAAAACATAAATCGCCTACCTCAAAGGGTGTTTATGAGTATTTTATGAGTTAATTCATATTAAACATTTAAAACAGTTCCTCATTTTTTAAAATAAGAAACACCTAATAAACCATAGCGATTAATTAATTAGCATGTTTTAAAGACAATAACTACTATGCAGTATTCTGCAGTGAGTAGAAATACATAGTCCCATATATTGTTTACCGGTACAATAATATAATTTCTATGAATAACCTTTGTTCATAAGTGTGCATAACGTTTAAATTAGTTATTTACTCCTAGAGATTTATCTCATAAAACTACTCATACAAGTATGCAAAGCTAAATTTGTGAAGTTGCATTACTAAAAATATTGAAATATCAAACAATAACTAAATTTTCACATTAGAAATTTGTTTTTAAATGTTAGCAATTCTATGTTTAATTTTGCAGCTGATGAAAAAGTGACAAAGAAAAAGTCTACATATATTATGAATGAAGAAAAATACAGAATAACATGACCACATTTAGTATATATGTGTGTGTTTAAATACAAATACTGGAAGAACTCATACCAAAGTATAACAATAAAAGGTAATTTCACAACACTACCTGATGCTTACAACAACAAAACTCATATACATAAACTAGTCCATATAGAAAAAGTCTGTCATAGCAGCATAATATATTACAAAGAGTTAACAGCAGGTATCTTTGGTAAATGAGTTATGGGCAGCTTTCTTTTTGTTTGTTTGTTTGTTTGTTTACACACACACACATATAGATAGATAGACAGATAGATAGATAGATAGATACATGATTTGAAGTTTTCATAATAAACATTTACTACCTTTATAATAAGAATAACATTTGATATTAAAATAATTATTGGGATGATGGGATAGCTCAGCAGGTTGAGTACTTGTGTTGCAACTGTGAGGTCTGGGGATCGAAACCTGGCCCGGCCTATGCAAATCCACATACTGAACTGCAGCATAGTTGCAACTGCTGGGATGGCCCAGGAGCAAAGGTTCTCACCTCCCATGCAGGAAGCGCCCAGTTCTGTTCCTGTCCCACGTGACCCCACATTCATGTGTGTGGAATGAAACAATGTCACAACTAATGATGCACAAATATAGACACTGCTGTGAGCCCTCCCTTCTTCTCTCTTTCTCTCTCACCTTCTCTCAAACAATAAAATAAATAATTTTTCAGGTGAACCATGATAAAAAATAGTTTTGAGACTTAAGAAAAATTACTGTTACTTTAGTGAAAAAATATTGTGTTCATTTTTATTTGCACATATCATCAATTACAATGAATTGAACTTAGCCACTGCTTCCAAAAGTTTCTTCACTATACCCACAACAGTGGCTCAGTGTAGGCTGTTATCTTTGTACTTTTCTTATCTATTCAAATTCTGTTTAATCTTTTCACCCTACATCCTCTATATGGCTTCATTGTGCTATTTAATCTATAACTCTCTTTGGAATTTCTCTTGCTTTAATTTGACTATCATATTTCTTAAAATGTCATATTCTATTGCTGTTTTGATGTATATAAGTATGCATATACTCTTTCTAATTTGGTCATTACCTCTGTGAGGTGGGTGCCTATTAAATTTACTTGTCCCCCCACTAAATAGCCATTACTATCTGCATAATGAACAATAAGAACTGCTCAGTTGATTGATTGACAAATAATTAAATTTGGATATAATTATGACCTCTATGTAAAAAGTAACACTATAAAACAAGAGGAAAAAAAAATTTGAGAAGATCCTACTCTAGATTAATCAATCAAATGATGATGTGTTATTTTCAATTCTTAGAATTTTAAGATAAATAGCTTATATTTTATTTTTAAACCAAAACCAAAAATACATGCAAAGAGAAATGCATTGAATGATGAACTGAAGAAGTCATATGAGTGTTAGTTAATTGGGTACCAAGTGTAAACTGTTGAGTATTGAATTTCCACATGCTATAAAACACTGAAGTAGCATGCACAACTATGTAACATGAAATGTAAACAATAAAAAACTAATTTTGCTCCTAAGGACCTATATTGTCACTCTTCAAATGAAATACCTACCTAGTTCCTATATATCCTTCCAGTCATATCTCCTGTGTATATAAATGTATGTTCATGTGTTTGAGTTTACTTAAACAATTGTTGTGCATCTTAATAGTTTCTGCTTTATCATTGAGTTAACTCCCTATCTGACTTAATATATCCTGAGATTCTTTTGTTTTTTTTTTTCTTTTTATTGTTAAATTTATTGGGGTGACATTGATTGGTAACAATTAGATAGTTTCTGGATGTGGTTTTATTTTCAGTTAAAATAAAACTTTCTGCATTTTTATCTCTTCTTAGATTTTTTTTTGAAGAGTTTCATTCATTTCATTTTGAAGTATCCCAAATATTTGGGGATTTTCTAGAGAGATTTTGTTTACTGACTTTACTTCAATTCCGTTACGTTCTGAGAATACATTCAATATTACTTGAAACTGTTTAAATTTATTGAGTCATATCTTATGACCCAGAACAAGGCCTGTAAATGTTCTTTATGCACCTGAGAAAGCTGTGTTTTGCTATCATTAGGTACAGTGATCTATAAATGTCAATCAGATCAAGTAGGCTTATGCATTTTTTAAGATGTCTATACTTTGCTGAATTCCTCTACCTGTTACATGAATTATTGAGACAGAAATAGAAAGGTTGAAATATCAAAGTATAATTAGAGACACGTGTATTTCTCCTTGCAGTCCTATTAGTTTTTCCTTCATGCAGTTTTAGCTATAGTTGCACTAATAGGAATATAGTCATTCACATTTCTTTTTGCTAGTTTTAACATGGTATATATTTTTTTCATCCTTTCATTTTTAACCTATTTGGTTTCTCTATTTCTTCTTTCCTTTTTTTTTTTCACATTATTTTCTAAATTCCATTTCATTTTATTTAGTGCTTTTTTTTTTTTTTTAACCTTAATTTTGAGTTATTTATTTAGTGGTTTCTCTAGCATTTACTGCATACAGCTTATCAGAATGAACTTCAGATTTATACTAATGCAATTCCGTTCTACATATATTTTCACAGATAATATAAATAACAATAATAGCTCAAATAAAGAAATATTCCTATATAGCTCTATTCCTTTGTTACTCTATATAGCTCTTTCAATTCTCCCCCTTTTTTTGTGGTATTTTACAAATGTGGCAACACATTTTTTATAATTTTTATTTACCATTTGTAGTTATTTTCTTTGCCCATTACAGACTTGCTCTCACCTACCTCCTTTGCACTGTTACTGGCAAATATATTACACACGTTATGTTTCTATAAGTAATAATATCAAAAATACAGTCTATGTATGTTATTTTAAACATTACTTTTTAAATTATTTGAGAATAAAGAGAAAAATACATTTTGTGCCTTTTATAATTATGTATTACCTTCACTGTAGGTCTTTGTTTTTTGTGTGGATTTGAATTCATATTTGGAGTTACTCTTCTTCATATGGAAGAAATTATGTTATATTTCTTGTATTTCTTGCTAATGACAATTCCTTTTAGTGTTTCTTTATGTAGAAAAGAGTTTATTGCTCCTCATTTTTATTAGTTTGTTTTCTGGATATATGAATCTTGGTTTACAGTTTTTTGCTGTATTTTTTTTTCTTCTTCTGACCACTTTAAATATTATTCCTCTACCTTCTGGCATTCAGTTAAATTTTTTATGCTGAGAAGTTCACTGTTAATCTTTCTGATTTTATTATTTTCTGTCAGTTCAATTCCACTGTTGAGACTCTCCTGCATTACTTCGGTTTACTTTTCAACTTTGCAATTTTCATTTGAATATTTTAATCACTTCTATCTCTATATTAATATTTGCTATTTGATCCCCCATTGCTATCATACCTTCCTTTACTTTTTAATCATGCTTCCCTTTCCCTTTGTTCCAGGAACATATTTATAAAGGCTACTTTGAAATCTTTTTCTGTTAAATCTGATGTCTGTCTTTCTCACAGTAGTTTCTGCTATCTTTAAAAAGAAATTTTTTTTTTCTTGATTTTATGAGACATGCTTTCCTACTTCTTTTGCCTATGACATAATTGTGTTATTGGAATCTGGATATTTTAGATAATATGTATTATAGTAACCCTTTGTCTGATTCTCCCATCCCTGGAGCTTGTTACTTTGTCTGTTTTTTTTCATGCGTGGCTGGATTGTGTTAGCGAACTGTACTTTCCATCCCCAACAGAGTTAAGTCTGCGATGGTGCTATTACAGGAGTAGGCTGAAGTCTGCCACAGTTACCCTGGCAAGACCATGATCTTAGTAGGGCTCTCTTCCAAGGCTTCTCTGATCAAACCCAGCTAGTCAATACCACTGAAAACCAGTCTCATTGTTTTCAACAATGTCCTAGGTCAAAAATTCTTCTGCAAACTAGCCCACTAGAGCTGTAGCTCCTGTGAAGGGAGTTTCTGAAGAAAGTGTCTGCTTAGATCCCAGAAGGTTTACTCCCAGCTCTCGTGCTTCTCAGTCCTCTTCCGCAAACCAGCAAACCTGTAGGCTCTCTGTGTATCTTTGGTGGAGCCACTAATCTCCCAGTTGTCTTTCGTTACAACATCCAATGTTCTTGGGAACCCTTAGGCTGAAACATATTCAATCAAGCTCGGTTGCAATAAAATCAGTTCCTTTGGGAAGACACTGAGAGGTATCTGTTTTATAGCCCACATCCCCTGCCCTGCAACCCCCACACTATTTCTGAGGCAGGAGTAAAGGGTAGGAATAATACTGTACTTCTCTTGAGTTATACCCCTGCTCCTGGAGCTAAAGACTTGGTGGATGTGGGGAGTGGGGGCACTAGCTTAAGGTTCTTTTAATTTGTCTCTCCTGGCACACACTCACTACCTCATGAATCACACAAGGTCTGTTCAACTCCCAGTATTCTCAGTCTGTCATATCCATGAGTGGGGTGCACTGGACAGAAGCCCCCTCCTCTCAGTTGTACCTGTCAGGAACATAACCTCAGCCCTAGGCCAGTGGAGGCGTGATGAGAAGAAATGAAGGCCTGCTCCCTCAAAAAGGAGCACCCTCTAGCTGGGACCAGAGAGCAGGAGGCTGCCTATGTCCTTTACTGCAGCAGCGGGAGGGGAGTCTCTACCTCAACATGCTGAGTGGGTGAGGAGAGAGAAGTACATGTTCAGTACTATAGACTCTTGCCTCCCTTACAGAATTTTCATATATTTTCTTGCATTGACATCCCTTTACTTGTTGTTGGTTCTTAGAACCATTGGCAGAGGCTTTGAGATTTTTTTTTTTTCTGAAAAAGCATTTCTTTTCATAATTTTCACCAATTTCACTGAGGAGCACGTTGGCAAAACTGCTCATACTGCCATGCCTGAAACTGATGTCTAATAACAATGAGTTCCTAACAATAGTTAACCTAATTAAATATTTATGTTGTCCTTAAATATACTTCTTTTAGTTACAAAATAGTAATACCAGTGTTATAACCTACAATACAATTACTGTACTATATATGGTTAATACATTTGCATATTTTTTTCTATTATAAAATTATCACAACACAGATTTACAGCTAAAATATTGCTCTTTCAAAAATGTGAAGTAATTTTTTTTCTGTGTAAATTTACTCTTTGAACTCGCTATGGAGTTGTTCTGTTCCAGTTTATAACCATTTTTTCTTTTAGTTTTTAGAAATAGCTATTTTACTATTTTTTAATTTAATCTTCATTCTTTAATTACATAAATGTTTACAGAAATGAGAAAATTAAAACTATATAAAAATGCTCATTCACATTACTTTCTTTCCAGCCTCCTCTATCTTAATCCCTCTTTATTGATTTTATAAGCATATATTTTATTTTGAATTTTAATATATGCATACATGTTCATATTATTCCCTCCTTTATATCAAATAAGACAACAGCATAAACACTTTTTAAATATAGCTGTGTTTAACCTAATAATACATAAAAGTCACTCATAAAACAGATTTAAAAAAATTAAACATTGCCTTTATTTTTTGTTATAACTATCACAGTACTGTAGTAATAGTAATAGTATTACAGTCTCTTCAACCAGTACTCTACTTATGTATATTTGGATCGAAATAGTCTTTAATGTAACAAATAATACTACAGGGAATACCCACAGGCCTATGTCGTTTATTTTCCTTTCTTTCCCTTTCCTTCCCTTCCCTTTCCTCTCCCTCCCTCCCTCCCACCCTCTCTTCCTCGGCCCCCTCTCTCATCCTTCTCTCATAGCCTCTGTAACATTGAAAGTCAAGCCATTACCAGTTTCTTAAGATAGATCTAAAACAATGTTAGCTTTTTAAAAGTACCTACTTTGAGGAACCTGTATTTGGCACTGTGTTTGAACAGATTGTCAAAGACAAATATTTTAAATTAAAGGTCATATTGCCAGTATCAGCAACGGGCAGCCTATATAAGTAGTACCTACCAGGAGGCAGGAGAAGGAAGGCATTGCTAAGGTATGACATGAAAACAGGATTAGAGGAGTTGTGAGCAAATAGGCAGCAGCCATATATAAAGAAAGGATAGCTGAAAATAAAGAAAACAACCAGGAGGATAAAAACCCTAATTATGTTACCAGCGATACGCAAAATATTTTGAGTGGTGCACTGAATGATCAAAGAACGAATTCTATCCATTTCAATTTTTTTTTTCATATTGTGATGTTTAAAAAACGTTTTGTATTTCTGTTTTCTTGATTTAATTTACACCAGACTAGATACCTTCAGAATCTGGAGCTCCTTTTTTCTATGGCAGGTATCAGGGATTCTTTTGTATGTTCATGCCATGAGGTACATAAGGTATGAACGTCCAACCTTTAGTTCTTCCTTTGTAACCTTTAAAAGAGTTATTTCAATGGATGACTAATAATAAGCAGCATTGATCTGAGAGGGGCTCCTGGTTGTTTTCTTCACAATCCACTCATTTCATTGACAACTTTGTTGCTTTTACAATGTCGAGAGGTTTCCTCATGTTGCTTTCTATTTTTCTGATTGTATTTATAACACTTTTCTGAGTCCTTATAATTTTCTAGCTATAGTTTGTATTCACTTTCTTTACAGAATTCCTCTTCAAAAAAAAAAAAATCATGTTATGACAACTTAGTACTACAGGTAGAGCAGTTGGCTGGAGTGGGTGCTCTGGAAACTGATGTTTCTCGTGTCATTTCTGTGAAATAGTCCCAAAGGCGCATAATGATTCTCCAAAATATTTCCCTGCTGGTTACCTTTTTTGAGCCTACTCATCTCTGCTATGTGACCGTGTGAACATATGGGCTTCAATGCTTTTTTCTTATACCAAATAGAGTAAAAAGAGACTGAAAAATCATTCTACACAGACAAGCATACAATATCCTGGGTAAAATGAGTTTAGTGGTTTTTAATGCCATTTCTATTATATTGAAATAGGCTAGGCACGGAGGACATTCTATGCTCGGAAAAGACTGAGAAAACGGGTTTCTGTGCATTTTCATCTGAGCAGAAGGTGAGCCGCTGAATGCAGAACAGAGTCAGAGAGAACTGTTAACTGCAGATTAAGCTCTGACAATCAAGCTACTTGCCAATAAATTTCAAACCCATCTATGCAAGTCGTTCAATAACAGCAGACTTGCAAAGCAATTAAAGTCAGCCCTTCCTGTTTCATTTCTGCAAAACGGGGCTGGGCAGCCTAAGCTTTCATTTGCTGTAAATGAAATGAGCCAGGAACATACTGAAGTCCTTGTGAACACCTGGTGCCCTCACACAATTTTTTTTATTTTTTATTTTTTTTTTTAACTAAGGGTGGGAATGGAAAAAACTTTGTTAGCAGAGACATTAAAATAGAAGAACCTGGTTAATCAGTCACTGTTTTAGATCAACTCAAATATTTCTTTCATCATCTACAACTACTTTCTTCTGAGCAAATTTTTCTTCTTTTCTTAAAAAGATTTATTTTATTGTTTCAGAAAAAAAGAGAAGAGAAGAGGGCCCAGTGTAGTCTCCATACTTGTATATCATTAGCTGTGACAAGGCTTCATTCCACACAGGTGGATGTGGGGCCCTGTGGGGTTGGAACCAAGCTGGGGGCCTCCCACTTTGGAGGTGAGAATATTTGCTGCCATCCCATAGGTTACCAGTTGCTCCACAGTTCAGCATATGGATTTGCACGGGTTGGGGCAGGAATTTGATTTTTGGACTTTACTGTTACAAGGCAAGTGCTCAACGTATTGAGCTACCCCAGCATCCCCACAAATTTTTCTTTGTACAGACTCCAAAACGACATTAGAGACATATTTGTGTATAGCAGAGTGAGTGAATAAACTATTTTATCAGATACAATCTAAACTCAATTGTGTAACCCTCCTTTCCACTCTCACTGAATCTCAACTTTTCATGTCTGTCTAATACTTCTTGCCACTATTAACCTTCTGGGGAACTAGGGTTAATGTGAGCGTGAGATATAGTAAGTTATATTTAAGGTTATAATTCTGGATCTTGCACAAATTTATACTAATCACTCTAAACGATATATGATTTTATAAATAAATATTATGCTATATATTCTCTGAGGCTTATTTTATATATTTCTATATTCATAATGCACATATACATGTAGTTAGCTTGATAAAAGCATAGACTTTCTCATTAAATTGATTTTAGTTTTAATATCCATTCTGCCAGTAACTGGGCAGTCTTGTGCATGAAACTTAATCTTGAGAGTCATCGTGTCTACCTTCAAATTGGTGATAAGATTATTAGCATACATAAATAAGATAAGGCTTATAAAGCCCTTAATTCAGTATCTGTTACAGTTAGTCCTTAGTATATTTATTCTTTTTTTTTGACAGTGAGAGACAGAGAGATACAGAGACAGAGAGAGAACTGTACTGGGGGAAATCCCCAGTTCAGCATATGGGTCCGCACGGGCCAGGGCTGGGGCTGGGGCTGGGGCTGGGGCTGGGGCTGGGGCTGGGGCCAGGATTCGATCCTTGGTCCCTGGCGCTGCAAAGTGAGAGCTTAATCCACTGAGCCATCCCAGCTTCCCAGTATATTTATTCTTAAGCTCTAAATACATATTTTATATATTTTATAAAAATGAAATCATGCTATATACTGCTACATGATCTAATGTTTTTATTTAACAATATAGCATAGATCTTTTTAATGCAAATATATAGTATATAGCATAATACATTTTATTATTCATCATAACTTTTAGCAACTGACAGTATTTCAATATATGGATGTACCCTAAACAAATCTCTGGGGATGGATGTCTTTGCATTTCTGTTTTTTACTACAATAAAAATGATTAATTGAATGAACTTAAACCTAAATCTTTGTAATTTTATTCTTTATTTTCCAAGTATATAGTGAAGAAATAATATTGTTGAAGTAAAAATTTCTATTCAAGAGTTTAAAATTTCATCTACATTTTCAAATTATTCTTCAAAAGTTATATGAATTTTCATTTAATAAAATGTTAATCTCAATATGAATTCAAAGTTAGGTTTTACCTTATTGTATATATAGTGCTAAGAAATATTAACTATGTTTCCAACAAAATCTGTGGCTTATTTCTGAATCTGCATTTACTACAGCTATGTAAGTAAATTCTGCTAAGAAGCTAATATTGAACAGGGAATTCAAATGGTAGTTATTTTCCAGACATATTCATATCTCATATTTTTCTAGAATTTTAAGTACATCATTTTAAAGAAAGAAATAATTAAAAGTAAATGATAATATCCAGTTTTCTCTTTAAATAGTTAACTATTTGTTCTCCATAGGTGAAGAAAACAAGCCTGCTGATCACTAAAATATTGAGTATATCTTAAAAAAAATGAATTAGCCATCAAGTTTTGTGATAAAGTGAAGGAACATTGCAGAGTGTGACAAGTTAGGATATAACTGCTCAGAAACATGTGAGTCCCCATTGATGAAGGGTGAAACTAAGGCATTATTGGTGAGTATGGTAAGAAAGGAACAGACAATTGATATTTCCAGTTGGCTGAGTTACCAGGACTTGGTCATCAATTTAATGTGGAGGATGAGGGCCAGAGATCTGTTCAACTTCCCAACAGGCCTGACATATATATTCTAGAGTTCATGTCTCTGTCTTAGCACTTATTACATTACATTGAAATTATCTATATTCTACTATTATTATGGTTTTCACTAGACTAGATATCTTCTTATGGATAATCCATTCAATCATATTCATATTTTTAACATCTAGCACTTTGTATTTTGAAATAAATAAAAATAAATTGTTCCCTAAATTAGGGAACCAAAAACTAGGGTATTAATATTTGTATTACTTTAGAATTATGTAGATACTATTTGTTATTAAGCACTTTGAGAAAACACAATTGGTAGTGGGTATTATTATAAAGGGAGAGAAGCTATTAAACTTCTCACCAAGAGCTATGTGTCAAGTTCTGTCAGTTCTCTATTTAAACACTGAACATCCTCGCTCAATCTCCCCTTATAAAATTGCTCATTTGAGGTTTGACTTTTATAGCTTTAAGAATTATAATGCACTTTTGTAAAGTTGCCATACATAGAAAGTAACCATACAATAAGCTAAATTTCACATATTTATAATATCTTGAATAAGATGCAATATAGCCCATTTTTCTAACAAATTCACAGATTAAAAACAAAGAATTAGAGTAGAAAATCTGGTCAAGGCAATATGTTTAAACATAAATACCGGGTAGAGTAATATCAAAATATGAAAGGGCATCTAGAATTTATACAAAGCCCATCATTTAAAGTTCAGAATTAGGTGACTACTTTTATTTTGTGTGTTAAAATTAGATTAGGCTATAGTTTAAGTGCAATCTAAAGTAATGGTGGCTTCAATAATATATGAGTTTATTTGCCTCTTATTTGCAACAAATCTAGGCTAGATGGCTGGCTCTGCTCTGCACTGTCCTCAGGGACCCAAATCCTTCTAGCTTTCTACCATCTCTAGGGTGTGCCATTGTTCTCATAGTCTAGGATGGAGCCCCTACCATTATGATTGTATTCTGAGAATCAGGAATTTAAATACAGAAGAATAATTTTCAAAAGGTAAGCATCAATTTGTCTTTAACCAAACATGAAATTAAACAAACAAACAAACAAACAACCTCTCATATCTTCGAATTATATAAAACCTGACACCTACCCAAGGCAGTCCCATGGTTATAGGCTCATAAAAATGGATGGACTTCTGTTCTGTGAACAGATACATTTTCTATTAATATGGAAGAGGTGAGGAACAGGTAAGATGGTACAACTTTTTTCTAGAACATCACTCTTTGACTACTCCAATATTCATATGCAGCCCTGTGTATGCATACAGAGAATAACCAGTATCTCAGGAGCAAAAAGAATACCGATAAAGTGCCATCCAGTTTCTGCCTCCAGCTCAAAGCTCAGTTTTGGATACCACACATTTTTCCCCTTCTTAGGTGTGAATATATTTCTCATGGTCCAGAGACCTCTAAACCAGAGATGTTCAACCTTTTGGCTTCCCTGGGCCAAGTGGAAGAAGAAGAACCCACTTGAGACATACATAATATACACCAACACTAACGATAGCTGATGAGCTAAAAAAAAAAAAATCCCAAAATATTCTCAGAACATTTTAAGAAAGTTTACAAATTTGTGTGGGGCAGCATTCAAAGCCATTTTGGGCTGCATGTGGCTGACGAGCCACAGGTTGGAAAAGCTTGTTCCAAACTAAAGGACAACAAATATGCTTACCACATACCCATCCTATGCTATACATGAGAGGTGATGATGGGATAAGAATAAAATAACTACAATAAAAACTTCTACCTGGAAAAGAGAAGAAGTAACTAGCATTCATTGTTCACAAAAATTATCACATCTTATTAGGCAGAAATAAAAATACTTATTTTCATAGTAGTACAACTTATTTTGTGACTTTATCCAAAGTGCATGGTCCTACCCTATGGGACAAATAACCATGTTTGGTAATTCTTCTATGTCTTTTACCTCTATAGACAAAACTGAAATTATCTGGAAGAGTATTCTGTTCTGAAATCTTAACAGCTTTAACCATCTCCTTTCTGCTGATGCAAAATTGAGGCCCGAAGGGTTGAATTAGAGGTTTGAATGCAGGCTTTTATTGAATAGGCCTATGGCATCTTTGGCAATATCATTCTCCCAAAATTTTAAAAGCCGTACTTGCAAGTAACCACAGACAAAGATCTTGCCTAGACCTAGTTTTAAGCCTTACTTTACTTACCAGTTTTCTTTTGACATCAGTGGTAAGGTAGCAGCTTTAACCCAAACTTATATCAATATTGTGGATGATTTATTACAGAGAATGAAATATTAAAATATTAAAAACTTCTAATTATATTAGCATCCTTAATTTATATACAAAATAAATAACCCAAGCACTTCTGCATTGTACGTATATCCCTCTGTTTCAAGAAAGATATTAATGGAAATATTTTGAAAAAAAATTGGGAGTAACAGTTATCTCCTGCTAGGGAGTCGTCTTCTATTGCCATTGTTGTTTTTTAATGCCTGCTTTACTTTAACATCCAGATGTAATGAATGTTTTAAATCTTTTAGGATTCCTAATTAGTTGTATTCTCTATCAGTTCAGATTTCAGGCAGCAGACAGTTTCTTTGTTGTCAAAGCTTTATTCTCTCCCACCTGTTCCCAAATGAACTGGTTCTAACCTGAGACTTTCTCTACTTATAAAGTATTGTTAAAAGCAAAAAAAAGAAAAATCATTTCCAGATGCTCAGTTCTGCTTCAGTTAGAATATTAAATTGTGTTTGATGCAAGATATATATATATATATATACACACACACACACATATATATATATAAATTCTCTCTTTTATAAACAGATTCTAGAAGTAAGTGATTAGGACAAGGGTAGAGACCAGATTCCATGAAGTCTTCAAGAATCCAGATACCATGTTACTTTTTTAGAAATAGATATCCCTGGTCTTCACCACCCATTAAGAATACCTTCTCATCACATCCATGATCCATGCAGCAAATTGTAAAGAAATGTGGTTTAAAAGTGAGTAAAGTGAGTATAGGAGGTCTCTCAAGTAAAATTTCCAGAAGCTGATAGTTCATGTTTCCAAGAATATTTCATTGGCCAGAACATAGCCATGTGGCCTAACATAAATATCATAGAGGATGGTAAGTGTAGTCTTTGCTCTCACTGACTACATCCAAGTTAAACTTTCTTATTATTGTACAAAGAATGAAACTATGAACA